>JAJIBD010031699.1:0-130000 GCA_021461705.1 Cryptotis parvus
GAAACAATCTTGATGTTAAAGTAAATTATTCCATCAAATTTATACATTTAAACATCTTGTTAATAAAAATGTAGCTGAATAATGAGGTATCGGGTGGAGTATTTTGGTTAAAGATCCTGGTTATTGTTGAAATAGGAGTAAGAAAAAAATATTGCTTAATTTTTTGTATGATGAAATATATTGCGTAATATGATGAAGGTCTATGTAAAAGTATCCTAAATTAATTTGTTCCTTTTGTTATAGTAATATAAATTCAAAAGAACTTAGCTCTCAAGGCAGTTTGGACAAGGGTTGTAGTATATTATTTCATATGAATCTATTCATTTTTATCTGAGTTCTACATTTCACAGCTTCTTCTCCATTTCCAAAATCTAATCTCTGAATTCACATTATTTTGAGTACCAGATATTGAAACATGATTGTACAGAAAATTGGCAATAATTGTTAAAGAAATGAAGGCTAATTCACTACACTCTGTACTTTTAGAAGAATGTTGAAAGCTCTGACAAAACAAATTAGGAGGTTTTCATATTACCACAGCAACAATTTTCAAAGTTTGTTTGCTTTTCTGAAAAGATATCCATTCAAGCACAAGTTAATTTAACTTAAGAATAGAGAAAAATTGATTGTTTAAGTGATGTGATTAGCCTTTTAAAACATCAGGTTTAATAATAAGTAGTTTAATTTGTTTATAAAACTTTAGGAACTTAGTTTCAAGTTTTAACAAAGCAGGAGTTGACTTTATTTACTTTTGATAATGTTAATTCTCCCAATCCATGAGCAGGGAATGTGTTTCATTTCTCAGGTCCTCTTTACTTTTTGAATTCAACGTTTTTTAGTTTTCTTGTAAGAGATCCTTACATTCTAGTCATTCTGATTCCTAGGTATTTTATTTTCTGTGGTGCAATTGTGAATGGGGTCGTTTCTTTAATATTATTATCTTTTTATTATTTGCATAAAGGAAGGCCATTGACTTTTGGCTATTGATTTTGTACCCTTCCACTCTACTATAGGTATCTATTGTTTCTAGAAGATTTTGGCAGAGAATTTAGAGTTCTCTAGGTATAATATCATGTCATCTGCAAATAGTGAGAGATTGCCATTTTCTTTCCCATCTGGATGCCCTTAAAATCCTTTTATTCCCGGATTTCTATGGCTGGTACTTACAGTATTATATTGATACAAGTGGTGAGAGTGGAAACCTTGTTTTTTTCCCGATCTTAAGTGTAAGGCTTTCAGTTTTTCCCCATTGAGAATGATGCTCTCTGAGCTTGGAGTAGATGGCTTTGATTATATTGAGAAAAGTTCCTTCAATTACATTTAACGGAGAGTTTTTTTTTAATCATGAATGGGTATTGGATCTTGTCAAATGCTTTCTCTGCATCTATTGATATGAATCATATGGTTTTTATTTTTCTCATTGATATGATGTATGTATTATGTTGATTGACTTGCGGATGTTGGGCCATCCTTCCTCCAAAAACTTGAAGATTGAGCTCCCATTTGACTCACAAGATCACTCCTGGGAATATACCATTCCTGGGAATATACCCTGAAGACCCAAAAACACACAGAATAAACACTATCTGCACTTTGATACTCATCAGCACTATTCACCGTAGCCAGAATCTGAAACAAACTGATGCATGAAAACAGAAGATTGGCTAAAGGAACTCTGGTACATCTACAAGGAATGGGATACTATGAAGCTGTCAGAAAAGACAAAGTCATGAAATTTACCTGCAAATAGATGGATACGGAGATTATCATGCTAAGTGAAATTAGTCAGAAGGTAAAGGACAGATATAGAATGACTCCTTTCATTAGTGGATTATAAATATATACTAGTGTTCTACTAATTGTGGGAAATGAAAACTCCACGCAGTAGAACTGAACATATGAATGTAGGCAAAGGGATATGCATGATAACTTCATAAAAATGTATATATGGCAAATCCACAATGTTTAAGAGATTGAGAGGAGAGGGAGACAGTCAGATAGATAGATAGATAGATAGATAGATAGATAGATAGATAGATAGATAGATAGATAGATAGATAGATAGATAGATAGATAGATAGATAGATAGATAGATAGATAGATAGATAGAGAGAGAGAGAGAGAGAGGAAGAAAAAGATGAGTATCTCCCATAGAGACAGGCTGGGGGAAGGAGGAGGGAATGTGAGGACCTTGGTGGTTCTGGAAAACTGTATGACTGAAACCCAATCATGAACATCTTTGTAACTGTGTATCTCATGGTGGTATAATTAAAAAATGCCACACCCTTATCTTTAGGTCAAAATTAAACCAGAAGATGGCAAAAGATACATAATCTCTGTGCCTAAGTGCCATATAGGGTCATTTGAAACCACAGTGGTCTTATTTCAGTGGCTGTGTTAGATTCATTCTGGATTCATGAAGGAAGGAAGGCTGTATGTGCGGACATTATGGTTGATGCCCTGATCCCAGGCTCAGGCTTCCTGGTGAAGACTATGGTGTCTACATAGTCCTTGCTTTCTCTTTCTCAGAACAGTGCTTAGCACTTGCCATTTACCTAGGAAAAGGTCCTAGTGTTTGAACATTCTAATCAGTATAAAACCTCTCGATCTTCATTCTATAGAGAGAACATAGTGCATGCGTTAAGCATAGATTTCTAGTTATGGAAAATACATCAGCTAAATGTTGACCAGTCACTCGTGTTCCCTGATCAGTGACTCAAAGTTTCCCTGACTCTCCCAACTCTTCTTTCATTTTATATTAAAAGCTTATTAATTTAGAGCCAGAGACAGATTGAGAGCAGGTACCCAGTACCAAGTATTTTTCCTAAGTTCAAAGCCGGGACTGAGCCCCACAAACAACCAGGTATGGCCTCAAATAAAAAAAAAAAACAAAATAAACAAAGAAAAAAAATGTACTACTTTAGTAAATGATATCAAGGTATCTTACTGGACTTACTAAATTTAAGTTACATATTTTTTAGAATAAATTATTTTATTAAACCAAATAAGTGTAGGGGCCAAAGTAGTAGTACAGTGGGGTAGGTGAAGTACAGTGCATTGCACATGGCTGACCTGGGTTCAATCCCTGGCATCCCATATGGTCCCCAAATCCCACCAGGAGTGATCCCCCAGGGCCGCAGGTCAGAAATAAGCTTTGAACACCACTGGATGTAGCCCAAAAATAAAAAATTAAAAAACCAAAAACTTAATATATCTAAATTTTGTATATTCATGCTACGTTGGTGCAACCTCCAACAGAACCATATTAGCTACACTTCAAAATAAATTGGTTATTTATTTCAGAGAAATATTTTTAAACACCCTAGAAAACCACACAATTTGGTAAATGCTCAAATAAGATACTTGATTTACTAAGAAACATATTTTTCATATAATTCATGTATTTTTTTGTTTGATTGTGTCTGCATTTATTATTCTATTTCTCTCTCTGCATTTGTGGGCAGGAAGGTTGTTTCTGTCATTCTGGGGCCTGAAACACTAATAGATTCATTTTGCAATGGATGACTAACATGCAAAATTAAGCTTTCATAATGAAAAATGCAAATGCAGAGATTTTTTTTTTGTATTTAGTGAAATTTCTTTTGTAATGCAGTATCATCAAAAGATTATGAACTTCTAGACTGGGCCAGTGATCTTGACTCTTTCCTGCCTTTGTTGCCCTCATGGAGCCACTTCACTTCTTTGGGTGTCATATTTATTGTTTACACACAAAGTATGTTTAAGAGAATGGTAATTCCTGGTACAGGTGGTATTGCTTATCTGAGGAATGGGACATTGGTCCCCTTGCTTCAACATGAACTCAGGAAACCATGTGTTGTTAAGGATTCAGTTCAGGCCTTCTACATACAAATCATGTACTCCCCATCCCAGAAAACTATATCACTTTATTTTGGCATTCTCAGATAGCAGCTCAAGGAAATGGAACATTTATTTGAAATAAGATAATTTTTAAAAAAGTTTGTCCAAAATCTTTTAAATGTTTTGTTCCATTTAAACAATTAAATGTTTTGTTCCATTTAATTGTTTCTCTGGGACTCTTCATTAACACAGAGGAATGAACTAAAGTTACAAAAACCTACAAAATTGTCAGCATTAATATGTGAACAGTACAGAGATCAGTGGCAGTTAAAGCTCTAGAATGTAGATGTTTAGGTATTTAGAGGAGAAAAATTTGGACCTTGGGATACCAAGATTAGCTGAGACTAATCTTGCATTGTCTGGTACTATCCTCAAACCACACCAAGAATCCGGAACACACCATTTGTGTTGTGTTGCGATGTTTGCAGGGGGTGTGTGAAAATTTCGTGTTTATTTATTTTTTGTTCAACACAATATGGAATTTTGTTAATGAAGGGCCGGGAAAGGATAGTGTGGGGTTAATGCAGTAGAAGGACATGGATTTATATCCAGACTGGGACCAGCTGTTCCATTTGGTGATATTTGAAAACGCAGTTTTGGCAGTTGTGGAGGTGGAAACCAGATTGCAGGAGATTAACTTTTTATTGACTGGTGAGGGATCAAAGGGTGTAAGAAGAATCTGATCTTTCAAGAATTCTGAGAGTGAAATGTAGTAGTAGGGTAACAGCTCGCACAGCACGTACAGTTTGAAGATCGGACTGATGGGGACTGAGTCAGGGACAGACAAATGCTTCGTAGTAGGTTGCTGCAACAAGGGGCTGTTAGAACAGCCGGTGAAGCTCAGGCGGGAATGTTCAGAATAAGCGCTTTGTCTGGAGGAGAAGTGCGTTCAGGCTGAAGCGTCTCTTTTTTGAAATCAGAGGAATATTTTGCACCCACTACTAACTCTTGATTCGTATTAGTGTTCACACAGAAGAAGGGAGTTCAGAAGATTCACTCAGTTCATCAGAAAAGCAGAACCTTTGACTGCTCAGCTAGCTGACCTTGGGCCATCCCATGGTGAAACGCATTCTCAAAAACTTCATGGCAGCGGGCATTCTTTAAAAAAGTAAGGGTGAATACTGGCACATTTGCCCTAACCATTGCTCCCTAGAAAGGAGCTCTCAGTCTGCTAAATAAATGTTGGGAGTTCAGACATTGCAGAGATTGAGACTTCAGACATTGCAGAGACAAACACGTGTTTTATGATTTTATAGTTGTCCCTTGTTGCAGGACTCCTCTAAGAGTCTCTGCATCTGCTCTGAATTGCCGCCTGCAAATCACTTTGTAGATAAGGGGGTAGTCTAAATGTGGCAGTTTATCTGACCATGTATTCTGTACTAGCTGGTATAAATATTCTCTCATGCTACCACAATCATCGTGGGACTAGCTAGATCTTACCAGCATATTTGCCTGGCCACGTTGGATCCCTAAATAATTAGACCAGAGAGAAATGCTGTTTGCCTCCAAGCAAGCAAGCATGGCTCCCCTGGTAACTCAAAGGCAACTAAAATACAAAACTACCGTGAAGTAGACGAGACTTGTGAAGGCTTGGAGAAATATTTAACTGGTACTAATATTAGACTTTGGTACAGAGACAAGCCATCTCGGAAACCCCCTTCTCTACTCTATAAAGGTTTTTCCAGGCAGATCTTGGCTCAAGACATTAGCATATAAAAGGGCCTAGGGTGAGGTGCTGGGAGAAATTACTTGAGGGCATTTGACCCTCCCTGCTTTCCATAACAGTGGGGGGAGGTCTGAGTTGCAGGGGTATAAAACTAGCCTGCTTCCTCTCTCTTGCTCTCTTTTTTGGGCTCTCTCTTTGTGAGCTCACACCCTTCTTGGGAGTCTTGTCTTTGTCTCCTCTTTACAGGGCCTTTACACGTGGTGGTTGCCATTTTGGCCTACACGTGGCTGGGGTTCTAGCCAGGAATCCTAAGCACAGGGTTTTTCCTATTGTGGATTTGTATGCCTGAACCTGTGATAAGTAAAGCCTTTTAAAACTGCATCAGATTCCTGAGTCTTCATCCATTCCCCTCCGGCTTCAGAGGTAGAAGGGAACTTCGCTTCCCGGCACTGTTGGGGACCCCCGGCAGCATTCTCGACAGTCTCTAACTAACAAAATTTCATATTTTGAAAAATCGAACAAACAGTAAATTTCCCCTTCCCCAAATACATCACAACACAACACATATGGTGGGTTCTGGATTCTTGTTGGTGTGCTTTGGGGATTGTACCTAGATAATGCATGTTTACACTAAGGAAACATTCCTGATAATTGTGGCATAAATAATGCCATCTTCAGGGGCAGAGCAATAGTACAGCAGGAAAGACACATACTTGCCAACCACACTGCCTACCGTGGTTTAGTTCCTGGCAATCCATATCCACTTAGCATTGCCATAAATGATGCCTGACTGTAGAGCCAGGGGGTAAGCCCTGAGCATTGCTAGATGTGGCCCTGGAAGCCTCTCTTTTAGGTCAGTGCAGTGGCACTGAATGTGTTGGGCTTAGAGAATACTATTGCATTATATACACTGGCTTCCTAGAAGTTGCTGTCTTGCCTAGATTTGGCAAGCACGCTGCTGATCAAACTAGAATGAACTTCTGTCTTCTGCAGGACTTCTGCAGAGGAGCTGAGGAACTTCGCAAGTGGGACTGTGAAGTCAGCTCCTGAGGTGGTGGTTGATTTTATTTCTTTGGCATATCTTTCCTGGTGCTCTCAGAGTCCCTCTTTCAGGAGTCACCCTTGGAGCCACAGCAAGCTGGGGGAGCATCATTGCTTAGGGGATTCAGTGTTTTTTTTCCTTCACTGCTTTTATTTTATTTTTTTCTTTTTGGGTCACACCCGGCGACGCTCAGGGGTTACTCCTGGCTCTACACTCAGGAATTACTCCTGGCAGTGCTCAGGGGACCATACGGGGATGCCGGGATTGAACCTGGGCCGGCGCAGGCCGGCCAGCGCAAGCGAATGCCCTACCCGCTGGGCTATCGCTCCGGCCCCTCACTGCTTTTATTTTTATTAAAACACTAAGATTTATCAAAATCCCTCAATGTCGGGTTTCAGGCATATTATTTTCAAGCACCAGTCCTGTCCCACCAGCACTGTTCCCAGGAGTTTTCTGTGTCCCCATAGCCCCCCCAACCCCAGGCTTCTTTGATGGGCACATTTTGAAGTTGTATTGTTGTGGTTTGAATCTCCTACTCTTGAAGGGTGACTTGGCAGTTTGGAGGAACAGCTATAGCTCTCCTCTGTACTGTCCCTTGCTCCACCACTTTGCTTTCTCTTGATTTCCCACTGAATGTCTTTCCCTTTCTCTGTTATCTCCTGGCTAATATATTCTGGAGTCAAGGTCATCAAGTTCTCTCCCCATAAAGCCTGCATCTCCACATCTAGTTATTTGATAAAAACATAGAGAAGCAAGACCATCCTGTGTTTGACTTTCTTCTGGTTTACTGCACTGAACACAATAATCTCCAGTTGTGTCCAAGTTATAGTGAATTGTAGGATTTTGTCACCCCTTGCAGGTTCCCTCTGCTTTCTGAGGAAGTTGCTTACCTGTAGCTGCAGTCACACATCAGTGCCTATTTACATGCTCCCTTTCACCTGGGGGTATGGAATCAAGTTTCTTCTATTAACATAGTTGGAAACCAAGAAGGAAGGAACCTAATCTGATCTCAATTGCCCAGAAGTAGGAGGAACCGGACTTGGCCTCCTCGGTCGCCTGCAATGGCATTCCGGTCCATCCTGACATGGACCCTATTGTTTGCTCACCCCTTTCTGAATTTGTTGACCTTTGTTGCATTGTCACTTGCGTCATCTTTATGAGACCATGAGACTTTGTTGAGTTTCTGAAGTTTGCTTTTAAAAACTCAGGAGCCTTTGTTTCACATCACAGGCTTTCTGTTTATAATCCCTTTTCTTGATCTCTAGTGGAAACTTTTCAAAAGCTGCCACAACTCTAGTAGTCTTTAAAGATGAAATTTAAGAATTCAGAACTGTTTTAGGATTGGGTTCAACTATGTGATATGGAGACTGACCATAGACCTTAATGAAATATGAATTACTGTTCTTTAAACAGGAAGTCTAGAGGTACACAATATTGGCCTCTATCTTGATGCTACAATATTATGCTCTTCTCAGGCCCATCTTGTTTGCATCTTCCTTTCTTTTTTTTAGGTTTGTTTTGGGACATACCTGGTGCTGCTCAGGGCTTTATTCCTGTCTTGGCTCTGCACTCAGGAATCCCTCCTTGTGAAGCTTAGCAGACCATGTGGGTGTGCCAGGATCAAACCAGGATCAGATGCTTGCAAGGTAAATGACTTCCCACTATACTATCTCTCTGCTCCCAGAGTCTTTTTTGCCATACTTTGTGTCTAGACTTATTCTTAGATCATCTTATGGCAGCAAAATGTCACAGTTGTGTCCAGTCTTATTCCTCTCATTCATTTAGTAGGAATGTCAGATTTTTTTTAAGAATGAAGGAATGGTTTTGTGTCAGGATAACAGTGCTTTCCCAGAATTCCTTGTGCCTACCTTTTTACTTACATTATGTCATATGTTCCCTCTGTGCAACAGAGAATGATGGTATGAGATCTCAGACACTACTGTTGTATTCTGAACAAAATCAGAACTTTCTTAATAAGAAAAAAAGAGTGATATTAAACTGGTTAGTACCCTCTGTCCTTCCCTCTCCTTGTCTTCCCTTCCTCCTGACCAGTATTTTTCTTATGTAAGAATATTTTGTCTTCCCCCAATCTTATTTAAGGTTAGTTAATAGTCAAAATAACATTTCATGGTACTATAGGATAAATAATAAAAATAAGAAAAATTGATATATTATACTATGGCAAACACTGGATTAACCCTCATCAAAAAATATATAAAACAAAATATTTATTTAGTAACCTGATTAGGAAAATATCACTTTTCTATAACATGTTTTGGTCACTAGCCTGAGGGACTTTCCAGAAAAGAATTCATTCTTCTGTCTTTGAACACAATTTCCTCGGAATTCTTACTCATTTCCTTCACTCTGGAATAATCATTTTCAGTGACGGCATTCAAAGTGAAAAATAACTCTTGTATCTGATTTAATTAGGATCAGTCAGTGGCCCATTATCCTAAAGAATGCTTTACAGGAAGATCATAAATATATATATAATCTTAAAAACTATTGCTTTATTGTGGCAAAACATACATAACCTAATCTTAATTATTAAAGCATTTTAACTATTAAAATGTATAATGTCCTGGTATGAAATACATTAATAATTTGTGCAGATTTTATCACTGTCAATTTCTGTACTTCTTTAGTCACCTGCCAAGAATATCTGTAATCATTAAATAGCAAATTCATATCATCTTCTCAGTTGACATGTTTTTAAAATTCATGCTTAATTAATGTAGTAGACATGGGGATGCTCTTATGAGAGTTGAGAACTCTTCTCATGCATATATGCATTGTATTTATACATTTATTTGTAGTAGACAAATGTGTAGTTGGACAAACATGTGCCTTCTGATTTTCAGCTACTAGGAATCAGGTTGCCATGAGAACCCAGGTATCTCTCTGGGCCCTGCTTTCAATAACTTGGAAGCATAATTCCATGGGGGAGGGAGAACTACCTGGTTGAATGACAATTCTGTTTATGAGGAAACGTCAAACTCCCAACAGAATTTCCACTCTTTATGCGTTCTAACCACCAATGCACAACAGTATATTTTTCTACAACTGATGTTTAGTATTTTCCTTTTTTGGTAGGGGGGGAAATCATCATCCTGGTCAAAGTGAAGTGATAATACTTTGTCATTTTGATTAGCATTTGCTTAATGCTAGTGATATTCAACATCCTTTTATGTATTTATTGACTCCTATTATAGGTTCTTTGAAGAGTACTGTACATTTAAGGCCTTTAACCTTTTAAACTCTGCATGGTGATTTTTTTATTGTTGTTGAATTGTGGAGAAGCTCTTTTGACGACTGAATATTCCACCTCTTCTCAGACCTGTGAATTTTAATTCTCTCCCACCCCATTGTTTCTCTTTTCATGTTGTTGACCTCTCAAGCAGATATGATTTTAATTTTTATTCCTTCCAAGTTATCTTTTATTTCCTCTTTGTTCTATGTTTTAAAACTAACTTTAATATAAGACATAAAGTTATACATGACATATTGAAACGTTGGAGGAAAACAGACTTTTCTGGGTTTGAATTACATGATCTTCTTTGTATGATTCTGGTAAAAATCTCTGTCTAAACCATCGACTCGAGTTCCATAATTTATTTTGTTTGTTTCTGAACTGTACCCAGCATTACTGAGAGCTGCTCCCAAGTTGTTCCTCAGGGTTTGCCTCTGCAGGGATGAGAGGGCCATATGGAGTTAGGAACAGAGCATACGCCTCCTGTATGCCATACCTGGGCTTAGCCCAGCTGCTCTCTCAGACATCTCAGTTTCCTGGCAGGGACTAGGCATGCAATGGCCCCCTCGTGGATTCCAGCCTGATGCTTCAGTGCTAGACCTTGAAGTCCTGGGGTCCCCAGGGTCACAGGTGGCAATGCTGGGGGGCATGCAGTGCTGGGGACTGAGCTTGAGTCCTTGAGTACACAGGACATTTGTGCTGCCATAAGCCCCTGACAGCAGTTTTATAGACTGAACCAAATGCCTCCCCTGCCCCCGACTCTCTTTTAAAAATGATTTTAAAACTGCATACCTATCACCAAAGTTCATAGGGAACTGAAAATCTTTGTTTAGAAAGATATTTAGAAAGAGCAAATTATGGGAAAAAAGAGGCTCTGGGGCCCTACTCTGGCTTGAGAAGAGTGCTTTCAAATTCACATTTGTTTCTTAGATACTGTACCTAGGAAACAAATGAGAATTTGAAAGTTGGTATTGAGAATTTAGAAGAACAGCTGATGAGAAAGGAAAAGAGAGAAAGAAAGGCAGGGAGGGGAGTAACTGGGTCCACCAGCATTGGCAATTATCTGCATATATTTATAATATTTGTCTGTGTGCTTGCGCCTTCCTGTGAGATAAAACGCCTACATTTTGTCAAGATAAAACGCCTACATTTTGTCAAATTTTCAGTATGAGTTTCCATGCTACTCCCAAGTCTGTGGAAAAGGGCGTTTTTCACAGAACTAGAATATAATGGTGGTTTGGATAGCACTGAAATAAGTACTTGAGGCCAACACCATCCTGAGAACTTCAGTCCCTCAGATATGCCCAGAGGTGTGAGGGAGAGAGCAGACCTGGCTGTCGTGTGACCTTCTGCCTCATGACAGAGTAAGCCCTTTGAACATGTTTGCTGAATTTGTCAATGGATTAAAGACAATGATCTCTCTATGGTTTGAAGCATTAAGAAAAACATCACTTTGCAACTGCCTATAGTATGAATATGAATCTCCATTGATTTCCCTTTATACAATGTTTGTTGAATTATTAATTTAAATGGCCCATGTGACATAATTCTTTATTCACCATTTAAGACTTGACTTGGTTATAAGAATTATTTGGTTAGAATTGATTTGGTTAGAAATGCTCACTTCACACCACCAATGTCCCTGATTCCCACCCAGTCTGCCTCTATGGCAGGCATGGCAGGCATTTTGGCCTCTCTCTCTCTCTCTCTCTCTCTCTCTCTCTCTCCCCTCTGTATCTCTCTTTTCATTCTCTTAAACATTGTGGCTTGCAATACATACATTTAGAGGTTATCATGTATATCCCTTTGCCTATATTCAATGCTCAGTTCTCGGCTGGATTATCATTTACAATGATTATTAACTCACTGTTCCCTTCCCTATCGTATGTGATCTCTGACTCTCACACACTTTCAGTAGATTTCACCACTGTCAAGACCTCCTGATCCATGTGTTTCCTGGCCTTGGATATTGGTTTCATGCTATTTTTATATTCCACAAATAAATGCAGTTATTCTATATTTATCCTTTTCCTTCTGGCTAATTTCACTCAGCATGATCCTCTCCATGTCAATCCATTTATAGGCAAATTTCATGAATTCATTTTCCTAACAGATGCATAGTATTCCATTCTTAGCCGTACCACAGTTTTTTTTATCCAGTCATTTGTTCCCGGAACTCTGGTTGTTTCCAGATTCTGGCTATTGTGAATAGCCAGAATCTGCTATGAACATAGAAGTGTAGATGATGTTTTTGCTGTGTGCTTTTGGCCTGTCAGGGTATATTTCCAGGAGTGGTATGGCTGGATCAAATGGGAGCTCAATTTATAGTTTGGGAGGAATGTCCATATTGTTTCCCAAAAAGGCTGTACCAGTCGATATTCCCACCAACAATGGGTGAGAGTCCCTTTGTCCCGCATCTATGCCACTTATTGTTCTTGCTCTTTTTGGATGTCTGCCAGTCTCTGTGGTGTGAGATAATATCTCATTTTTGTTTTGATTTGCATCTATCTGATGATTAGTGATTATGAACACTTTTTCATATGCCTTTTGTCCATTCGATGTCTTCTTTTTGGAAGTTTCTGTTAATTTCTTCCCCCATTTTTTGACGGGGTTGAGTGTTTTCTTCTTGTAAAGTTCTATCAGTGCCTGATATATCCTGGATATCAACCCCTTATCAAATGGATATTGAGTTAATATTCTTTCCCACTCTCCATTTCTTTTGAGGTGAAGAAGCTTTTTAGTTTCATGTAGTCCCATATATTTACCTTTGCTTCCAATTGCTTTGTTAGTGGTTCATTTTTTGAAGATGCCTTTAGCTTCAGTGTTATGGAGGCTTTCCCCTATATTTTCTTCTACATACTTTAAGGATTTATGTCAAACTTTGAGATCTTTGATCCATTTTGATCTGACTTTTGTGCATGGTGTTAGACAGAGTCCACATTCATTTTTTTACATGTAGCTGGCCAGTATTCCCAGCATCACTTGTTGAAGAGGCTTTCCTTGCTCCATTTAGTACTCTTTTCTCCTTTATCAATGATTACATGATCATGTATTTGAGGATGGGTGTCAGGATACTCAACTCATCAGTACATAGATCTGTTTTTACTCCAATACCATGCTGTTTTAATTACTCCCACTGTAGTACAGTTTGAGGGTTGGGGCAGGTGATGCCTCTTATCTTCCCTTTCCCAAGGATTGCTTTAGCTATTCCTGGGTGTTTATTATTCCATACAAATTTCAGGAGTGTTTGGTCAATTTCTTTGAAAAAATATCATGGGTATCCTTATAGGGACAAGATTGAATCTGTATAAGGCTCTAGGAAGTATTACCGCTTTGACAATGTTAATTCTCCCAAATCCATTAGCAGGGAATGTGTCTCCATTTCCTCATGTCCTCTTTGATTTCTTAAAGCAGCGTGTTGTAGTTTTCTTTTGTACAGGTCCTTTACATTTTTAGTTAAACTAATTCCTAGGCATTTGATTTTCTGTGGCACAATTGTGCCTAGGATTGTTTTCTTAATACCCTTTTTTTCTCATTTGTTATTTGTATATAGGAAAACCATTGACTTTTGGTTATTGTTTATTTTACCCAGCCACTCTACTATAGGTATCTGTTTTTTCTAGGAACTTTTTGGTAGAGTGTAGGTTTTTCTAGGTATAATATCATGTCATCTAAATAGTGAAAGCTTGAGTTCTTCCTTGCCTACTTGATGCCCTTAATGTAGTTTTCTTCTCTGATTACTATGGCAAGCACTTCCATTACTATATTGAATAGAAGTGGTGAGAGGGGGCAACCTTGTCTTGTCCCCCATTTTAGGGGAGGCTTTCAGTTTTTCCCCATTGTGAATGATACGCTGTGGATTTTTTGTTAGATTGCTTTGACTATATTGAGGTAGGTTCCTTCAATTCCCATTTTATGGAGGGTTTTAGCCTCCCACAGCTGAAACAAGAAGACCTGTAGTACCTGAATAAACCTATCACCATCAAGGGAATTGAAACAATAATTAAAAGTCTGCCCAAACACAAAAGCCCAGGTCCAAATGGATTCACTAGTGAATACTTCCAAATCTTTTAGGAGGACCTACTACCAGTCCTTTTTAAGTTCTTCCAAGAAATAGAAGAAACCGAAACACTCCCAAATAGCTTCTATGAGGCACATATCATCCTGATACCCAAAGCAGGCAGAGACATCACAAAAAAAAAGAACATGACAGCCCAATCTCCCTGATGAACATAGATGCTAAGATCTTCAACAAAATACTTAGCAAACAGAATCCAGAGACTCATCAAAATGATTATACATCATGACCTAGAAGGATTCATTTCTGAAATGCAAGGATGGTTCAACATTCGCAAGTCAAGCAACATAATACATCATATCAATAAGAGAAAAAAACAAAAAACCTTATGATCATATCAGTAGATGCAGAAAAAGCATTTGACAAGATCCAACACCTGTTCAAAAAGACATTTGACTCGGTTTTCTGTCTGAGAGTGTCTGTGGAGATGTCACAGTTACCGTCATTCCATTGTGTCAGGAGTTAGGGTTCAGAGTTACATTTCTAGTACACTCCACATCATTTCTTCCACACTGAAATTATTCCATGATAACACTGGATCTGTCCAAGGTGATGAGCATTACCAGTGCAGATATGGGGTCTTCCGTGCTCCCTTGGGAAGGTCTTGGTCGTCCCCACAAGCACAGGCTGTGCTACATGCTCAACACTAACACAGTATGGCTGACCTGACTTGCCATGGAGCTGTAGAACCCTCAGCTGTGCTTTGGGGCAGCCCTCAAGAAAATAAAAGGGAAGGAACAAGAGTATTTTTAATATCTCAGCAGTCTGGAAAAGGAACTGTGGCACAATATCTGGTCTGTATTGGCATAAAAATGAATATAATAAAAGGCACATTTGAACAGATAGCTTGGTAGATAGTAGAAAGCCTTGGTCAAGACTCGTGGAAGCAGTTTTCTTTTCTATTCTTTTTTTCTTTTGCTTTTTTGATAATACCCAGTGATGATCAGTGGCTACTCCTGACTTTGCACTCAGGAATTGCTCCTGGTGGTGGCTCAGCGGACCATATGGGTTGATGTAGATCCAACCATAGTTGGCTTGTGTGCAAGGCAAACACTCTATCTGCTGTACTATTGTTCTGGCCCCCGTGTCTTTTGCTTGCTTGCTTGCTCTCTCTCTCTCTCTCTCTCTCTCTCTCTCTCTCTCTCTCTCTCTCTCTCTTTCTTTCTTTCTGGCTGGCTGGCTGGCTAGCTGGCTGGCTGGCTGGCTGGCTGGCTGACTGGCTGACTTTCTTCTAAATTAAAGGAAGAAGTTGAAAGTTAAATACTTTACAATTCAGGCAGGTGTTGGGGAGTAGTAGGTATTGGGAATATGTCTCCTTTAGTTGAGCAAGCTACACTATAGAAAAAAATTTTAATTGCTTGTACATAAAGAGTAAGTCTCATTTGCTTAGTTGCCCATCTGAGAAAATAAAAAAAAAGGAACACTATTGGGAAATTCATGCTGGCAAATATTAATTTGTCCCTACTAACTAGGCAAATTGGCTCACATACACATCCAGGTTTGCTTTTCTGTTTTGCTTGAAGTAACTGGAATGGAGTAACTGAAATGTATCCTTAAGTGGTATGGGAATAAATTGATCCATCAAAGACCCTATTTTTTTAAGATTTTGTGTGATCCACACATTTCTAATAATAAACAGTAGTGTCCCACACCTTCACCCCCACTCACCTAGGATACTGAAATATGAGAATTGAGTAGTTTCTCTGGGTGTTGGAATTATTTTGTTTAAAGAAAATGGAATTTAAATAACTAAATGCTCTGTAGCAGTCTGTTTGATTTCATCAGAGTTTTAAGTGGTGAGGTAATAAAAAATTGTATGCTTTGATCTTTGGAACACTCTGACATAATGCATTTGAATTCAGGCAGCACATACGCTAGCAAAGGATATTAATTACTTGCTTTGTGTCTAGGGATCAGGTTTATTACCATTGTAAACACTGGAGGATGTTTGATAATGTGTGGTTTGGATGGAGGAAAAGATGATATGGCTTTTGAATCAGAAAATAAATGAGATTTAGTGAAGCTTCTAGAATAAAGTAAAAGCAATAAGCCAAATAAATGGGCCAAAATAGATGATTTAATATAGAGTTACAGATAAGAAGTTCTATTTTTTTTTTTTGCTTTTTGGGTCACACCCGGCGATGCTCATGGGTTACTCCTGGCTCTTTGCTCAGGAATTACTCCTGGCAGAGCTCGGGGGACCATATGGGATTCAATGCTGGGGATCGAACCCGGGTCAGCTCGTGAAAGGCAAACACCGTAGCTGCTGTGCTATCACTCCAGCTCTATTTTATTCTTGATCCCATGTGGATTATCATCCTAATTTTAAAAGTCACCATATTGGTTATATGATATAAAGATTTTTCTTGGATATTCAGATAGTAAGTGTTGACAAATCATTGGTCTTTGATACATGGTTTGGGCTGGCATCTTATTTTGCTTAAATTAAGTTTGTAACATGGCTTATTCATTTTAATCATATTTATAGTCAGATTTATAGTGGATGATGATTATTATTCTAAGAATTAGGACTGGTATAACTGACCTAGCTACATTTCTTATCATAACATACACTTACATTTATGTATATATAGTGTATATGCAGTAATGGGTGTTAAAAAAGGAATGTTTCAACAGTTGCTTCACTCTTTAAATATCCTGTTGAATTTTAATTGACATATGATAAATTACATATATGTTGAGTGTACAGTATGACAAATATTGATAAATGTATAGGTCCACATATCCAACACCGCAATCAGCATAAGGCTACATGGAGCCTCTGAGTAGACAGATCCTGAGAGGGGCAATATAAGTTAAAATCTCTTTTTTATTCAGATAATGTTTTTTATATTCCTCTACTCCGTTCTAGCAATGAAGCAAATTATCATGCCTATAAACAAAATAAAAAAGATATGACTAATCAGGTACCTACAACACACAAAAGGTCATAAGATATTCATGCTTCCAATACAATTCTGATAGGAAGCAAATAGTTTGACTGGGGGTTCACTTTCTGTATCACTGTCTTCCCGCTCATCATCGGATTTGCTCGAGCGGGCCCCAGTAACATCTCAATATGTCCTGTCTCATGCTAGTAGAGCCCAAGGGCATCTGCTTGCTCCAGGAACATAAAGAGCCTCAATCCATTCCGGAATGAGGTTTATAATTGTTACTGGTATTTGGCATATCAAATACAACATGGGTAGCTTGCCAGGTTCTGCCGTGCAGGTAGCATACTCTTGTAGTGATCTCTAAGTCCCACATTTATTGATGAACTGTGTGGTCGCTAGCAGCCGCAAGAGCCGGGCTGTGATAGGCTGGTCTGTGGGTGGAGTTCTGATGAGAGAGAAGTCGGATGTGGAAAATGGAGGCCCTCCTGGAGTGGGGGTCGTCTGGCTTATTGCAAGGCTCTGCTGTGGTCGCGGGCCAGGGCTAGAACCCGCCATCCCTCCTGGGCACCTTGTGAGCAGCTGGGCACAGGGAGAGGCAGTAGCAGCTCTGTCCCATGTCTATGAGTCCTCATGTCTGTGACTGGGGGTTGATGACTTTTTAAATAATATACAAAGAGATAATTAAAAGACCATTTGTAACTACTCGGTCAGTATCTAGAGAAGAGACATGAAACATAAACCATCCAACAATCTGTAATGCTGAAAATGCATTAAATTTTATATGATCATGTATATAATCCCAAGATGTATACAATCAGGTTAACTAATTTTATCTCAATCAAAAGAAAACTCTACAAAGAAACAGACTTAATTAGCTTCAATAGTAATTATGCTCTCAATATATAAGGAGGAAACAATACCAGTGATGCTTATATTTATTCTGAAAACAGAAAAATTGTGAAAGACAATCTGCCATGTTTTCTTAGTAAAACAAATCCTGCTTTGGCAACCAGATTTTAACAAATGAATGTCCAGGGGGAGACTCTGCTGACCATTTGTATCAAATGCTGGACATTCACCACTGTGACTTCAGGCCATCCTGCTGAGAGGACTTCAGTTCCTCATGGGGGGACTTGTTTGCTGGGACTTGGGATTCAGTTCATTTCCTTTAAACCAGCTTTCCTTAATGTACTGTGTCTCTCTTTTCTTGAACTCGTTCATGTATTTTTATAAGTTGTCATGTTCTTCCTATAAAAAGAATGAAAAATGCTTATGTGCTTGGTATCATGTTAGTCCGAAAGTGCCAGGGTAATAATCTGCATTTTCAAAGACAGCAAGAGCTGGGAGTGTGCTGCTAGTCCAGTAGTTGGAGCGCCTCTGAACGGGATGCTGTTGGAGGACAGGTTTAGCTATTCTGGGAGTTTTGTTGTTTTGCCCACTCCCAGCTTAATCTTATTCTAATGAGACCTCTCTTCTATATAAACACTGCTAGGGTGTGGCAGTTACAGAAGTCACCTTGATTGAATAACTTCTGACTTATACATCTACTAAGACTTCTAGGTTTTCTAGATTGGCGCATAGCTCCTCTTTATACCCACTGCACCCAACGTGGGACAGTTAGAATTTACCAGGAGACTACCACCCTGGCTACGTTGAGACTATAGGAAGACTATAGGAAGGATCATACTAGTTTGCTCTAAGCAGGCGGGTGTGACCCTGTCAGTACACGAGAACAAGATACTCAGAATTACCCTGGTGCAGATAATAATAAGAAGGACCTTGTGGGTACCATCTAGATTACATGAAGCTCATGAAGTTAAGATGTATTCCTTTATACCAGTCCCCTCTCTCCAGTGTTTTACATAAGAGATAATCTTGGTAGAAAGAGTTAGACCTTGGCATAACCTTTGTTTATACCTGCAATAGGGTGTGGCACTACACTCTGTTTAGAGTTCTTTGTTGACATGACCCTCCCGGTTGGATTACTTTGGTGTATATAAGGGGCTGACTCGAGGCCCCTTCACCTTTGGCTTTTGGCCTTTTGCTTTTTGCTCTTTGGCCTTTTGCTCCTTCTTCTGGGTAGGACTCAGCTCAGGTGAGATCCTTTCTCTTTGGTGGGAGATTTAGGCTCTTTTGTATGGTCTTTTGTATGGTCTAAGTTTGGACCAGAGCTAAAGTTTGTTCATTATATTGGAGTGCTGTGGAAGAGCTTTTTGTACTATTAAAAGCCATTTTTGGAACTGCACCGGACTCGTGAGCTTTCATCTGTTCTCCCGACGTCCTCAAAGGTAGAAGAGAACTTCTGCCCTGACACTGTTGGGGACCCCAGTGGCGTTCCCGACACTCAGTCAGAAACTCCAGGAGGGAAGGGACCTGCCTTCTATGGTCAGCCAGCCACTCTTGTTTCTCAGGCAAGCTCCCCATCTTTCCTGATCATCAGAATCCATGGACAAGCTTGCTGCAATGGAGATTTATTGTAATGTAGACGATCAGTTTCAGTGGAATTTATATATATATATATATATATATATATATATATATATGTATGCATGTATATACATATACATATATACAACAAGCTATATATGTATATATTTATATATGCATATATACACACATGCACACACATATGTGTGACATATACGAAGACTTGGTTCCCTGGGATGAACCCAGAGTCACGGCAGAGCCTAGCAAGCTACCTGTGGCATTCGATATGCCATAAACAGTAACAATAATGGACCTCATTCCCAACGAATAGAGATGTTACTGGCACCTACTCAAGCAAATCGATGAACAATGAGAAGACAAGTGATACAAGTGATATATATATATATATATATATATATATATATATATATATATATACATACCACTTGTATCACTTGTCTTCTCATTGTTCATCGATTTACCTGAGTAGGTGCCAGTAACATGTATATATATATATCTATATCTATCTATCTACTCTATCTATCTATCTATCTATCTATCTATCCTATCTATCTATCTATATATATATCTATCTTGTTGCAATATACACTCACTACAATTCATGACGTATAGAATGTCTGTTTTGTCTAATGAACTGCCTGAGGTCCCCCAGTCACTTTTTGTATGTTATTAAAGGAATAGTGACTTATGGCCCTCCGTTGGTTTCAGATGTCTGGCATTTGCTGTTTGTCGTTAGAATTCCGGTGTCCATCTCTCACCACTGGACAGACAGCTCTTATCCCAGACCCCACTTCCTCCCTCCTCTTTCGTTCTGGTAGCCACTATTTTGTTGTTAGCCTACAGGTTTGTTTTGTTTTTAATTTTGTTTCCTTATTTACCATAGAAAAGTGATGCATATGGTGTTTACTTTCTTTGTTTGACATTTCCCTAAACCTAGTTCTCTCTAGGTCCACCCATTCATGTGCAGATGGCAATACTTCCATTTTTTATATATTTAGCGGAAGGGAAATAGTACAGGGATTTAGACTTTTACCTTGTACGAGACTGACTCTGGTTTGATCCCAACATTGCATTTGAGCCTCCAGATACCACTAGGAGTAAATCTAGAACACAAAGCCTTGACTAAGCCCTGAGTATACCTGGATGTGGTCCAAAGTACCGAGATATATATATATATATATATATATATATACATATATATACACTTATATATGTATGTAGATAGATAGATAGATAGATAAGACAGATTGATAGATAATAAAATGTATAGGTATAGACCAGATTTTATTTTTGTGGTGCATATAGGTGTTATCTCTATTCATTTTTTTTTAATTTTAGCATGTTTATTTTTGCTTATCTTTTTTTATTTTTTTTAATTTTTTATTTTTAAAATTACAAAGATATACAATTAAAAAGTTCATATTTGGGTTTTGGTCAAACAGTGTTGCAGCACCCATCCCGCCACCAGTGCCCATCTCCCACCACCAACGTCCCCGGTTCCCTCCCCCTCCCCCAGCCCTGCTCCATGGCAGGTTCTTTATTTCTTTCCATTTCTCTCTCTTTCTCTTTTCCTTCCCTCCAGACTATGGATTACAGAACATACATTAAAGGGTTGTCATGTGTATCTTTTTGCCTCTATTTAATGCTCAGTTCTAGGTTGGCATTAGTACCCTCAGCAATTGTTAGCACACTGTTCCATTTTCTGTCTTACCTAGCCTCTGAATCCCACACGTTTGTGATAATTTCCACCTTTGACAGGACCTCCTGATATATGTTTCACTTGACCTTGGATATTGGTATCATAATATGTACCTATATATTTATGTTATGCAGATAAATGCAGTCATTCTGTATCTGTCTCTCTCCTTCTGGCTAATTTCGCTCAACATAATCTTCTCTATTCATTTTTTTATTCACAGTGACTTAAATTAT
The DNA here is from genome assembly GCA_021461705.1 of Cryptotis parvus. Lineage (NCBI taxonomy): Eukaryota > Metazoa > Chordata > Mammalia > Eulipotyphla > Soricidae > Cryptotis > Cryptotis parvus. The sequence continues at coordinate 21,193 of JAJIBD010031699.1, forward strand.
TTCCAACTCTTGGCTACAATCTATAATGCAATGAGAATCAACTTTTTGATTATCAGGCAGTCCTGGGAAGTAAGGCGGGTGTCTGAAATAAGCTAGTAGGACACCTTGTCAGTTTTTCCTTAGGAAGGGAATCTTGCTTTTTGTTAAATTCAGAACACAGGAATTAAATTGGACCGAATATGAATCTTGTGATTGTCTTGCCCTTTGTCCCCTTACAGAATCATCTTTTTTCTCATTGTGAATGTCATTGTTACTTGCTTTTAAAATTTTTATTAGTAGTTTGTTAATGGTTTTCTTTTAGATTCAGCTGTAGACCTATCTTTCCATATACTCTGTCGAAGTCAGCCAGCATTTGTGCCGCTTGGCTAATGTTTGGTGTTATTAGAACGATGTTGTCAGCGAAGCAGAGGTGGTGTAGTTGCCAACCATCTATCTTCACTCCCAACCCTTCCCATTCTAATTGTCGAATGATGTTCTCGAGGGTGGTGCTGAAGAGTTTTGGTGAAATGGTATCACCCCTGTCGAACCCCCTCTTTTGACATCAATGATCACTTCTTTGTAGAATGGTGAGATCCTGGTGGTGAATCCATAATAGAGCTCCACGAATGATCTTGATGTACTGGATCTTGATATATTATATCTAAAAAAAACTGTGTTTATGAAAAATGAACTGGTTCTGGAGGCCCCATTCACTCTCAATGGAACAGACATCTCTGAATGCAGCAGTTATGTGTACCTAGGCCGAGAAGTCAACATGATGAATGACCTAAAACATGAGCTGCGCAGGAGGAAGAGAGAGGCATGGAATGCCTTCAAAGGCATTCAAAGAAATAGCTAAAAGGACAAAGAACATCCGGCTCCAGGCACATCTCTTTGACTCCACCATTCTCCCTGCATTAACATATGCCTCAGAGACCTGGGCCCTACGAAAGCAGGATGAGAATGCTATTCGGGTCTCCCAAAGAAGAATTGAAAGAGCTATGCTTGGTATATCACGCCTCACTCAAAGTGAGAGAAGGAAGTACGGAGCTCCGACCTCTGTCGCTGTTCCAGAATCAGGGATGCTGTCTCGTTTGCCAAGGCTTCAAAATCAAATGGGCTGGACATGTAATGTGATTTGGAGACCACCGCTGGACTAGAGTCATTTCCGACTGGATCCCCGGGATGTCAAAAGATCACGTGGCCATCCACCTACAAGATGGTCAGACTTCCTTGTCAAGACCCTGAAGGAACGGTTTGAGGCTCTTCATATTCCTGAATCAACCAGATGCCATTGGGCTACATTGGCACGTGATAGGGTCCAATGGAAATGTTACTGGCGCCCGCTCCGAGCAAATCGATAAATAATGGGATTCAAGTGATCAAGTGATCAAATTTGTTAATAAAACACAGGCAAATTTTTAGTTTGCTTCTGAAAATATTTTCTAAGATAATGGTAATTAGGAACCAGGCTTTAGTAAACACTTCTTGCTTTAAATGACTTATGAATTGTTGTTCATTTGTGTGACTTATTTTTAATTGCAGGCCCTCTCCCTAGTCCCCAGAAGGTCACACACTCCTAACTGCAGTGCTCCCACAGCTCTAATTTAGGTTAGAATTACGGAGACTCATGTACAGGCTGTGTTGTTCAACCACTTGGCCGTGCTCCACCTGAGGCTTTTGCTTGCATAGTTGTGGTGTGTTCAGGACCAGCCCTCATGAAGATCACATTTTGGGTAGTTCCAGGTGCAGTGCTCAGACAGAGGCTAACCAGAGCTCACACTTCCTGGCCCCTCTTTCCTTGCAGTATTTATGGTTCTGTGTATTTGGTTATTGGTAATTTCTTTAAAGCTAGTGACTTCTTTTAAAATAGCTACATTCTTTTTGTGTGTGTGTGTGTGTTTGTGTGTCTTTATTTTTTACAAAATTGTTCATGATGCTTTGTCACAGGCATTCAGTATTCTAACATCTGTCCCACCACCATTGCACCTTCCCACCACCAATTATCAATTTTCCCAACCATCCCTTAGGCCTGCCCCTGTAGGAGACCCTCAATAATTTATTTTATATTGCTGGTTGTAAATAATTTTTTTTTTTTTATTTTATTTTTGCTTTTGGGCCCACCCGGCAGCACAGGGTACCCCTGGCGCACCAGGAATTACCTGGCGGTTAGGGAACCATAGGGATGCCGATTGAACCCAGGCCGGCCCGCAAGGTAACCCTACCCGCTGATCACTCCACCGTGTAAATAATTTTAAAATGGCTACATTCTTGAAAAATTAAGTTGCAATGAAGTTTATGGAAAATGGCTATCATCAGGCTTCACAATAGTACAGCAAGAGGGCATTTGTGTTTCATGCAGCCGACCCTGGTTTGAGCCCCGACATCCCATATGGTCCTGCAAGCACTGCCAGGAGTAATTCCTAAGTGCAAAGTCAGGAATAAACTCTTGAGCATTGCCGGGTGTGACCCCAAAAGGGCAAAAAAAACAAAAAAAAAATGCACATCGTCTATCTATCCATCCATCCATTTATGTATCGAAATCTCAAGATACTAGTAAGCAAGAAACCTAGAATGCAAGACCAGTTATTTTGATGGTTTTTGTCATATTTTAAGTCACTTGTTTTACCTTTGGAAGCCTTATGCTTTAAACTTCTATATAACATACTATATCAGTTTTTCCTTACCTGTAGGAAATTATTCGTAGCACTGTTAAATTGGGGTTCAGATTTAGAGCATCTGATCAGTTATTTAATAATTTAATATAGGCTGACAAACTATTAATTTAATATAGGACAGATAACATACCTTTTTCATTCTGATTTCAATATTTTGTGGCATCCTACACAAACAGTATTTTGCTGGACCAAGTGATCTCTCCCAAGATCGCTTTTTTGAATGCCCACGTTTTATTGGAATTTAGAAAATTGTTCCTTTGGGATAGAACCTAGAAACAGAGAATGGGGACGGAGTATGTATGAGAGATACTAATTGGAAAAAAGTAGAATTTATAAAGTGAAAATTGCAACTAGGAAGTAACATTAAGAACTAGCTAGTAAGCCCATTTTAGAGAAGGATCAGAAAGGGGGTGTGGGGATGGAGATCATAGGATGAAATTGGCATGCATGTATAAAACTGTAGAGCACAGCATTGCTGGGTACTCGTGATCTGGGGTTGGTATAGATCAGAGATTTAGATATCAGATAATATCATGATCGATTTAACTGGTATTAGCAGAGTTTGTACTTAGCTTGCAGTGTCTGTCCATCACCATGTGGCCCAATACATTTTAATCATTTTACTATCAGTGGACACTTTGAAACTTCAATATCCCTTCTTTACATTCCATCCACATGCACGTTTACCAACACTATTTTAGGTATTATATAATGACATCTAATTCTGAAACTTAGAAATAAATTAAGTATAACAAAATTCAAATAATAAGAAAATGACTTTATGATGAATAATATTAATTTCCTGAAAGCAATTCAGAGTTATATCCTGAGCACCAGACGTTTATTGAATGGATGAATGAATGCAATTTTAAAAAGGTTATGGGACAAGAGACAGGAATTGGTAATGTGAATAATCCTTTATACTTATAGACATAATTAAGTGAAACATATTATATACACCTGAAATCTACAATGTAAGAAGCTATAGAAAATTAAGATGCCTTAGATAGCTTCTCATTTAAGTAGATGAATCATTGAAAATGATTTAACTTTTTGATTTTAGATATGCTTAGAGTTGAGGAGAGAGAGCAAGACATACAGATGTACATAGACCCTATTCATTATCCTGGTTGTTAGATTATCATAAGGCTTTTTGTGAGGTAATATTTTTCCTAGTCTCAGTTCTTTCATCTAAAAAATGGTGAAAATATGGGTGTAAGAGAATAGATGATTATATGAATATGCTAAGCATATTTTAACTGCTTATAAAATGAGACTCAGCTTCTCCTTCCCTTTAATCATGACTATCCATATGTGTATATTCAGGTAATATTGTGCTTGTTAATAATATTGTGTGTTGCCATTTAAGTATCTGTTCCCATATACAAAGCTGTACTTTAGAAGAAAAATAGAAAAAAAAGGAAGAAAAAGAGAACTGATGGAAAAAAACAGACCGTAATATTGACCCAAATTTAGTCTATATGTCAAAACCTGTATTATGGGGGAAATAATATATTTGGCTAAATAAAGTGGGCTAGATAGCTTTTGCTTATATAATGTGTGTATATATGACTAGACTCATGAGTCATATATATAAAATATATATGATTTTTATATATGACTCTTATAATCATATATATGAGATTTATTGATTTTGTTTATTTAACCATCACTGGTTAGTAATCTATCATTACAAAGCACTGTGCAAAAGTGCAGTGATTTAGGACAGAACTGCCCTGTCCAGAGCCCATCCAGTGCATCTACAGAGGTGCATGTGACATGGGGATCCACATTAGGAAGGAGAGCATGTGGAGCTGTGTGGACATACTGCAGGGAGTCCTGACCTCACTGGAGAGCGTTGGGATCTCAGAGGAAGGAGAACTGGCACATAGACCTTCATAGTCAGAGTTTTGGGTCACAGAGAGGACTGAGCAGAGGAAGGGAATAACATTCCAGGAAGCTACATCAGCTCAGCAAGACCCTGAGGAAAAGCCTGGAATGCCGAAAGAGGAGGCGGCATGGATAAAGCACTTAATCTTGAAGATGAGAGATGGCCCGGAGACCCCAGGGGAGCCTGGAAAAACCCAGATAAAAAAGAAACATAGAGCCTGTCCCTCCTACAGGTGTTTGTGTGTGTGTGTGTGTGTGTGTGTGTGTGTGATCCTTGCATCTCCTGTGGATCTAACCAGCCCCAGGGAAGGCCAGAACTTTTACCAGCAGACTGAGGTACACAACCTCAGAACCGCCCCTGGACCACTTCTGCCATACTCCTCTGGGAATGCCTCCCATCCCTCCTAAAGAGAGGTGTGTGTGTGTGTGTGTGTGTGTGTGTGTGTGTGTGTGTGTGATCCCTGCATCTCCTGCAGAACTAACCAGCCCCAGGGAACAGGCTATAACCAACCACCCACATTCCAAAACTCAAAACTGCACAGATGCGCTAGAACTACTTACTGTTTATCTTTTACATGAGGTAACAGTGAGCATTCGTCCCTATACTCCTTGCCACCCAAGAAACCACATTTGCAACATACAATAGTTGTAATGGTAAAGCAAAGCAAAATTCCATCAAGCTCAGTGAGTGAAGTCACTAGCCCAGATGAGCCAAGCAATAACGATGAGCTGTATAACCACTCAGATAAGGAATTTTGAAAGAATTGTTAAGGATTCATAAGAAGCTCAAAGAAGGAATGGAATGCAAAGATCAATAAAATATAAGAGGACATGAGAGAAGAAATGAGGAAAATGCAGACCAAAATACTAACAGAAATGACAGATATTAAAAAAAAGTGGTAAATGAAATGAAAATCACACTGGAAGGCCTCCATAGCAGAGTAACTACTGCTGAAGAAAGAATTATGTTAAGAGTTCCAAGGTGTTGATTTTGAATTCTGCCACTCTACTATATGCATCTATTGTTTCTAGTAGTTGTTGGTTGAGAGTTTAGGGTTCTCTAGGTATAATATCATGTCATCTGCCAATAATGATAGCTTGACTTCTTACTTGCCTATCTGGATGCCCTTAATGTCCTTTTCTTCTCTGATTGTATGGCAAGTACTTCCAGTACTATATTGAATAAAAGAGGTGAGAGTGGGCAACCTTGTCTTGTCCCTGGATAAGATAAGCAAAACTCAGGAACTTCATGGACTCAAAACCAACTTTAAAAGAAGGACTGAAGGGTTCTACCATAAAATAAGACAAAACCCAAAAGCACAACAAGTTTAAATAGAAAGATGGCACAAAATCCCATAACAATAATCTCTCTCAATGTCTTAATGTCAAAAGTCTAAATGCAACAATTAAGAGAAACAGAGTGGCAAAATGGGTTAAAAAACTGAATCCAACATTCTGCTGTCTACAAGAAACACAACTGAAAAATCAGAGCAAACACAGACTCAAAGTAAAATGTTGGAAAGACATTTCTCCATGCAAACAACTCCTCCAAAAAGGCCAATGTGGCAATACTAGTATTGGATAATATAGACTTCAGGCTGAAAAAGATTAGAAGGGACAATGAAGGGCATTTCTTATTAATTAAGGGTATATATATCAGGAAGAAATTACACTACTAAATATATATGTACCCAACAAGGGGCCGGAAAAATACTTAAAACAACTGCTATAGACCTCAAAGAAGACATTAACAGTACCACAATAATAGTTAGAGATTTCAACACTGTTCTATCAACTATGCATAGATCAACAAGACTGAAACTCACCAAGGAAATACTGGTCCTGAAGGAAGAAAATGGAAGAAAGAGAGCTGGCTGATATATACAGGGCTTTTCATTCCAAAAAAGCTGAATACACATTTTTCTCCAGTGTGCATGGAATATTTTTGAAGATAGACCACATGCTGAGCCACAATAAAAATTAAAAAAGATAAATTGTGTCAACTATCTTTTCAAACCATGATGCACTGAAAATGGAAGTTAACCATACACAGAAACTGGAAGTCAAACCAAACACTTGGAAACTGAACAGCTCACTGCTGAACAACCAATGGGTCATAGAAGAAATCAAACAGGAAATCCAAAGATTCCTGGAAACAAATGAAAAAAAGAAACCAACTATCAGAACCTATGGGACACAGCAAAAGCAATGTTAAGAGGAAAGTTTATAGCTCTGCAAGCATTCATCAGGAAAGAAGAAAGGGCCCACATAAATAACCTGACTTCACAGCTCTAAAATATTAAAAAGAGACCAACAGAAGGAGCCTAAGCAAGGCAAAAAGAAGAAAACTAAAACTTAGGGAGGAAATGAGCTGGAAACCCAAAAAAAGCAATCCAAAAAGATTTATGAAACCAAGAGTTAGTTCTTTGAAAAAAAATAAACAAGATCGACAAGCCACTGGCAAGACTTGTAAGGACAGGGAAAGAGAGAACCCACATAAACAGAATCAGAATTGAAAATGGGGAAATCACAACACAGAAACCACAGAAATCCAAAAGATTATCAGAGATTACTTTGAGAGTCTCTATGCCATGAGACATGATTACCTAGAAGAAATGGATAAATTCCTGAAATCCTATAATCTCCCACGGTTGAAACAAGAAGACCTGCAACACCTAAATAAGTATATCACCACCGAGGAAATTGAAACAGCAATTAAAAGTCTGTCCCAAAACAAAAGACCAGGTCCAGATGGATTCACTAGTGAATTCTACCCGAACAATTAAGGAATAACTACTCCCAGTCCTTTTCAAGCTCTTCCAGGAAATAGAAGGAACAGAAACACTCCCAAACAGCTTCTTTGAGGCACATATCACCCTGATACCCAAAGCAGGGAGAGACAACACAAAGAAAGAAAACTACAGACTGATATCCCTGATGAACATAGATGCTAAGATCTTCAACAAAATACTAGCAAACAGAATCCAAAGACTCATCAAAAAGATTATACATCATGACCAAGTAGGATTCATCCCGGGAATGCAATGATGGTTCAACATTCGCAAGTCAATCAACATAATAGATCATATCAATAAAGAGAAAGAATAAAAACCATATGATAATATCAAAGATGCAGAGAAAGCATTTGACAAGATCCAGCACCTGTTCATGAATAAAACCCTCCAGAACATGGGAATTGAAGGGAATTTCAATGTAGTCAAAGCCATCAACCAAAGCCCACAGTGAGTATCATTCTCAATGGGGAAAAATTGAAAGCCTTCCCCCTAAGATCGGGGACAAGACAAGGTTGCCCACTCTCACCTCTTTTATTCAATATAGTACTAGAAGTACTTGCCATAGCAATCAGAGAAGAATAGGACATTAAGCGCATCCAGATAGGCAAGGAAGAAGTCAAGCTATCATTATTGGCAGATGACATGATATTATACCTAGAGAACCCTAAACTCTCTACCAAAAACTTCTAGAAACAATAGATACATATAGTAGAGTGGTAGGATACAAAATCAACACCCAAAAAGTTGGTGACTTTCCTATATACAAATAACAAAGGAGAAGAAAGGGATATTAAGAAAATTATTCCATTCACAGTTGTGCCACAGAAAATCAAATACCTAGGAATCAGCTTAACCAAGTGTGTAAAGGACGTCTACAAAGAAAAACTACAAGACACTGCTCCAAGAAATAAAAGAGGACATGAGGAAATGGAAACATATTCCCAGACCATGGATGGGGAGAATCAACATTGTCAAAATGGTAATACTCCCTAGAGCTTTTGTACAGATTCAATGTGGTCCCTATAAGTATACCCATGACATTCTTCAAAAGAAATTGACCAAACACTCCTGAAATTTGTATGAAACAGTAAACCCCCACAAGTAGCTAAAGCAATCCTTGGGAAAAAGAAGATGGGAGGCATCACTTTTCCCAACTTCAAACTGTAGTACAAGGCAGTAGTAATTAAAACAGCATGGTATTAAAAAAAAACATAACTGTGGCCTGTGGAATAGAATTGAGTATCCTGACACCCTTCCTCAAACACATGAACATTTAGTCTTTGATAAAGGTGCAAAGAGTCCGAAATGGAGCGAGGAAAGCCTCTTCAACAAGTGGTACTGGGAAAACTGGGCAGCAACATGTAAAAAATGAATTTGGACCTTTGTCTAACACCATGCACAAAAAATCAGATCAAAATGGATTAAAGATCTCAATACCATACCTGAATCTATAAAGTACGTTGAAGAAGATATAGGAAAAATCTTCCACAACATTGAAGCTAAAGGCATCTTCAAAGGTGAAACACCACTGACAAAGCAACTAGAAGAAAAGATAAACATATGGTACTACATGAAACTAAAAAGCTTCTGCACCTCAAAGGAGATAGTGACCAAGTTACAAAGACAGTCCACAGAATGGGAAAGAATATTTACCCAATACCCATCTAATAAGCGGTTAATATCCAGGATATATCAGGCACTGGTAGAACTTTACAAGAAGAAAACAGCCAACCCCATCAAAAAATGGGGGAAAGAAAGGAACAGTAACTTTGACAAGGAAGAAATTCGAATGGCCAAAAGATATATGAAAAAATGCTCTTCATCCATTAATCATTAGAGAGATGCAAATCAAAACAATAATGAGATATCATTTTACACCACAGAGACTGGCACATATCCAAAAGAGCAAGAACAATAAGTACTGGTATGGAGGCAGGGAAAAGGGGACTCTCAGCCGTTGTTGGTGGGAATTTCGACTGTTACAGCCGTTTTGGAAAACAATATGGCCATACCTCCAAAGACTAGAAATTTAGTTCCCATTTGACCCAACCATACCACTCCTGTCCATATACCCTGGGAAGCCAAAAACACACAGCGGAAACACCATCACCAATTTTATTTTCATAGCAGCACTATTCACAATAGCCAGAATCTGGAACACAGTATGCCCTAGAACTGATGACTAGATAAAGAAACTTTGGCACATCTACATAACAGTATACTATGCAGCTGTTAGGAAAAGTGAAATTATGAAATTTGCAAATGAGAGATGCAAATCAAAAAAATAATGAGATATCATTTTACACCACAGAGAGACTGGCACATATCCAAAAGAGCAAGAACAACAAGTACTGGCATGGATGCTGGGAAAAGGGAACTCTCATCCATTGTTGATGGTAATGTTGGATGGACATGGAGAGGATCATGTTGAGTGAAATTAGCCAGAGTGAAAAAAGAAAGATATAGAATGACTGCATTTATTTGCATGACATAAATATATATGTACATATTATGATACCAATATCCAAGGTTAGGTAAAACATGGATCAGGAGGTCTTGTCAAAAGTGGGAATTATCACAAACGTGTCGGTTCAGAGGTTAGGTAAGACAGAGAATGGAACAGTGTGCTAAGAATTGTCAAAAAGTGCTAATACCAACCTAGAACTGAGCATTAAATACAAGTAAAAAGATATACATGACAACCTCTAAATGTATTATTGTAATCCACAATGTGTAAGGGAAAGAAGAGAGAAAGAGATAAAGAAAAAGAGATAAAGAACCTGCCATAGATGCAGGCTAGAGGAGGGGCGAGAGAATTGGGGACATTGGTCTTGGGAAATGGGCACTGGTGTATGGATGGGTGCTGGAAGACTGTATGACCGAAACCCAAATATGAACATCTTTGTAATTGTATATCTCACAGTGGTATAATAAAATATTAAAAAAAAACATAGACTCCTGCCTGCCATATTAATTAGTTTGGATTTCAAATGTGACATTACACCAAAGAAAGTTTGGATCAGGGGTAGGCAACTGGGTTTTGCTGCTGGCAGTGGATGACTCTCCACTGGAAGAGGGAGGTGTTTATGCAGAAAAAGCTGAAAAGCTAGTAGCAGGCGAGGATGGGCATGGCTGCGGTCTACATGAGGGAGGTGTTCTGTTGGTGAATGCACCTGGTTACCTTAGGGAGGTAGTAACAATGTGGTACCCATGGGAGTGTGTCCAGCAGATTAATCCTGCCTGGAATACCTGCCAATCTCTTGCATCACCCTCCTTAGATGGGGACATTTTTTAAAGCTTGAAATGTAAATTAAACTCCAGGGCTGCCTGCATTTTAAGTACATTTTAAGCCACTCCCAAAAGGTGGTTTACCTTCATATCTTGCAAATGTGTCCTTGAAGAGTGTGGATTCATGTCAGCACCATCTCACAAACAAAAGCTGCTCAGACTAGGCTTGTGCCCCAGACCAGTTCTTCAGAAGTTGGGGTAAACTCAGAATATTGTTTTACAAAGGTTCCCAGGTGGTTTTCACATGAGTTCAGAGATTGCAACTAAGAATTTAAAAGATGTCAGTACTGACCAGTATTTTCAGTTGTTTGTTCTGTTAGGCTGTACTGTTCTGTTATGGTAAACAGGGAGGAGGTGGGGGGGGCACCACTTGTACAGCCAAGGGATTAGCACAGCAATAAGACATCTCCGTTGATTGTTGTGTATTTAAATCAACTAAAGCAGGCAAACTGAACAGCTGTCAACCTGTGTGGGCACCCCTGTTTAGGAAGACAATAGGTGACAAGGCAGAGATGCATGAAGAATTTGCATAGAAATACCCAACTGAGCTAGAGGAGGATTTTGTTTCTGTGGAGAAGGGGCCAGTGTGTAGATTCTACTTTATTTTATTTTTCAGTTTACCATGCTGTTAATAACAGTTTCTCTAAGCAATGGTGTTCCCCAGCTCCTTCAACATCACAGGTTTAAATTCCATCTGGTTTTTCAAAATAAATACCTCCTTCCATAAAGGCACATTAATCTAAGAAACCCAAACTTATTGACAATTTTGACTGGGTGGTGCAATCTGCTCCCAGGCAGGAAGGCGCCTGCAGTTTTAGGAGAGAGGAGAAGTCAGAGGGGAATGTCTGTCATTTCCTCTAGGTCTGGGGACAAACCCAGCCTGGTTTCTCCTTTAGTCTTACTATATTGCTGATTTTAGAATGACATTGCAACTTGTCTAGTACCACAGCTTACAGGAGTGGACTTCACTGGCTTATAATAAGCACCTATTCAGACTTTTAAAAAATCAGAGGATCTCTTCTTAAAGTGAGTGCCCAACTTAATATGAAAACTGATAATCTACAGGAAGGCCAGAATACAGGGCAAGGTCCTTTCCAGGATGCCTTACAGATCTGGTACCTCCAGGAAGGACCTGAAGCTTTCACTGACAAAGGTCGTCGGGAATGTAAGGATGGCTGTTCTTTCATTTTCTGCATTTATCACAGCAGCTGCACTTAGAAGACAATAGTTTTCTCCCCAAGACATACAAGCAGGACCAAGTCAGAAGCCTGAGCTATGCTGTCCTTTGGTCTGGGAGGGCAGAGCTGTAAAGTATCATCTAAGCATGTGTTTTCATGCTTGCTCATGAAAACGCAAGCAAACTGCATCCGGTGGGAAATGGAGCCTTTGTCCCTGCACTAGGTGGAACCAGGGGCTAGAGAGAGAGAGAGAGGCAGGTGGAATGTGACTCTGAGAGCAAAGCAAGCTGGAGCTGAGTCACCTGAGGCCGAGAGTGACACCCAGAGTCAGAACCTCAAATGGTGCTGAAACCTTGAGACCATCTTAAACTTTGGAAGAAAGGTGTCGGGTGGATCGTGTTTCCAACAGATCCAACAGACACCTGCCTTGCGCCTGAGTGAGCAGAGGATTTGCCACCATCTTTACTGTATCTTGTGCTTCTGATGGCCTGTCTGGGGTTTCTGCCTTCTTGAAGCACAGGTAGGTCCCAGTTTCCTACCCTGCCTGCAGCACTTCATGACGTGAAATCACTCCCGTCTCTTTTTTCTTCCTGTGTTGTTTCTTATCACAAGGTAACACATGAGCACAGACTGTGATTCAGAGGCACACACATTTGTTGTTACACAATTTCTCTGAGTCCAAAGCCCCAGCCAGCTGAGCTGGGGACAGTGATCTGGGTCCCAGTTTTGGCTGAGCTGCCCACTGGACAGCATTGTTGTCTGGCCAAGGCGCTGAGGAAGGGCGTACTTCCAAGCCCATTCAGGCTAATGGCTCATCTGCTTCCTGTGGTGGGGGGCTGACATGTCTGGACTTTCCCAGCCTCCTACCCTACTTTGGCCCTATGTTCTTTCCTTGGGGGCTGCTCACAGCAAGCTTGCTTAGTATTTCAGGCCATTAGGAAAAATCTCTGCTGTTTCCAGCCTTTTTAGTCTCTTTCAAGAGCTCCTGATTACATTGTCTAGAGAATCCCTTCAGCTAAGCTCAGCTGCTTCCAAACCTCATTAATATACCTGAAAAGTCCCTGCTTAGATATCACTGCTTCTCTCTCACACACAAAACATGAGACCATCTTAAAATTCTTACACAGATGTATGGTCATACTCTTAAGTAAATTTTGACTGAAAGTTTTACTTTAGTCCATGATCTTGGGGTCAGGATAAGGGATGGGCACCTGTGTGAATGAGGGTCCCAGTTCAATCTGCAGCACCATAGTACTCCCATCACCACCAGGTGTTGCCCTGAACACCTCTGGAGCTGTGCTGTGCTGGATTGCTGAACCCAACCTGGAGTGTTTGGTGCAGTTGACTGAATGTCACCAGCAGTACCCCTGGGTCCCTGAAACACAGCTTTGGAGACCCCCCTTCCCCTGACCCGTGCCCCACTACCACCATCACCACTAAAAATATATACCTTGCTAAATTGTCTGCATCTTCCTTAATTCTGCTTTTGGAACAGGTAAGGTTCTGCATAAATCTATTGCATTAATGCATTCTTTATAAAAACATACAGGAATTCCATTTTAGATGTACTTGAATTTGTGCAGTTTTATTACGCCAAAAAGATTTTTTATTAAGGACATTTCATCAATATCCAAATATTGATGTCAAGGAGGCTAAAGTTTAGTAGAAAGAAAATAACCATGCACAGTGACATGGGGATAGTGTAGAATAAAGCTAGAGTTGTGTGGAAAGTATGAAGAAGTTCCTTTTTTACTGAAAGAACTGAGAAAGGTGTCATGGAAGAGGTAATTTAAACTGGTCTTGGAATATCCAGTAATGCTTTGGACTATTTCTATGAAATAATATAGAAGGAAGGCTTAAAATAATATAGAAGGAAGGTTTCAAAAAAGAAGTAGAGTATAAATTTCAGAAGGGATGTCAGGCTTGGTAACTGTGTGTGTGATTTTTCTGTTTGTTTGTTTGTTTGTTTTTTTTTGGGTCACACTCAGCAATGCTCAGGGTTTGCGCCTGGCTCTGCACTCAGGGATTACTCCTGACAGTGCTCAGGGGACCGTATGGGATGCCAAGAATTGAACATGGGTTGATCACCTGCAAGGCAAATGCCCTACATGCTGTGCTATCACACCAGCCCCCATGGTGACGGTTTTAAGCATTTACAGGATGTCATTGAGGGGCTGGAAAGTTAGTACTTATGACAGGTCACTTGCCTTGCAAACAGTTGACTCCAGTTCAATTCCCAACTCCACAGATCATCACTCAAGTACTGTTAGTGGTCCATAAGACACTGTTAGTGGTCCATAAGCACAGAGCCAGTAGTAAGCCTTGAGCACCACAATGTGTGGTCCCCAAAACCACACAAAACAAAAATCAAACAAAAACACGGTTTTTGAAAACTGAAAACAAGGGCAGGAGTAATCTAGTTCTTATTTCTGGATCCTCATTGATAATGTAACATTTGCATCAGGTTCTATGTGGGAAGATACACTTTGAGGTCACTTAGGTGGGTTCTGAAGATGCCGTCCTAAGCTTTGAGCTCACAGTTCTTTTCTACCTTTGTTCCTGTGATTCTAGAAAGGCTACATTGGCATCTAGGGAAAGGATGAACCCAGACCGACCTCCAGATCTCTCCTGATTCACCCAGTTTGTGAGGGCAGTAGGGGGACTTCCCATCGTCACTGCTACAGAAATGGGTTTGTGTCAAGAGCAATCTTCCCTCTGAATCCTGGCTCTGTCACATATGGGTTTTGTGATCTTGGCCAGGCTATTTCATGCTTATGAGGCTGTGTTTCTCATCTGTAAAACTGGGGGAAATAGTACATGGCAGAAACTGCATGAAATTGTGAATATGAAATGTAGGACATGTGGCACAGAGGTTAATCAATAAATAAAACTGCAATTTTCTGCCTAGGCTGTTTATTAGGATGGCTTGAGGAGAAGAATAGAATGGATTTATGCTCTTAAATATTTGTGCCATTTGTCAAAGCAGTGTCTGGTCAAGTATGAGTTTTAATTCATGAGTTGTCAGTCTTGACATACCAATACAAAGAAATGTGCCAGATTTTACACTGAAGTATTAACTTTCATGCTGCTTATGTGTACCGATCACTTAAGTGAAATTTTGAGTAGTCTTTTAAAAAATGTGTGACAATTTTTATTCACTAGAGTTATGAGCAGAACCAGTAAAAGTACCACATTTAGTCTCCTGTTACATAACTACTGTAAGTTCTAAATTAACATTAGTTTTACCTCCTTAGTTTTACCTCATCTGTTTCTCAGCTTTCTGAAATCTTATATCTGTGATTTAAAAAAATATTATATGGGAGTACATTCACTGGTATAAATTGGTTTCCACATGGTTTTCATGAAACAATCATAGTTTTGTTGTGGGGAATGAAGGGGTAAATACTTCGTGGTACTTAGGGGCCATCCCTACCTCCGTGCTCTGGAATGACCCTTGGTGGTGCTTTGGGGACTATATGTGGTACCAGGTATTTGAGTCAGGGTTAGGCATATTCAGGGTGGAAAACTACCCTCTCTAGTCCCCAAATGTGTTTTTAGAAGGTTCATATTCACAGAAAATGAGTATGTTCAAATGTTCAACCACTAAGAAATCTCATAAGATTTTTGAACACTTGAAGGCATCAATTGGACTCAGTCTAAAAGAAGGTTTTAGAGAATGTGATCTTTAAATTTGGCATTTCAAATCTGGCATATCAAATATGACACGGGTAGCATGCCAGTCTCTGCCATGGAGTTGGGTTACTCTTGTAGTCACCTCTAATTTTGAGCATTTATTGGTGAACCGCACAGCTACTTTGCAGCTGTGCTAGCCAAGCTGTGATCAGCTCTTCTGCTGGGTGGAGCTCTGATGAGAGAGTAATCCAGAGCTTCTTGTGAGGCTCTGCTGGGGTAGCAGGCCAGGGCTATAACCCACCTTCCCTACCCGGCACTTTGTGATCATCTGGGCACTTGGAGAGTGGCTCGCAACTCTGCCCCGTGTATGTGAGTCTTTGGATCAGTGTACCTGGGCTGGGCTTAAAAGGACTGCTGCAGGGTCGGTCTCTGACAAGCCGGGCTGTGATCAATTCTTCTGTTGGGTGGGAGCTCTGACAAGAGGGGAATCCGGATGTGGAAAATCATGGCCCTCATGGTGTGGGGAGTCCTCTAGCTTCTTGTGAGGCTCTACTAGGGTGGCATACCAGGGTTAGAACCCACCTTCCCTCTCTGGATGCCTCGTGATCAGCTGAGCACAGGAAGAGTGGTAGCAGTTCTGCCCATGTATGCGAGTCTCTGGATCAGTGTACCTGGGCTGTGATCAGTACCAGTAACAATAATAGACCTCATTCCCATGACCTGATTAGGAATGGTTTGAGGCTCTTTACTGGAGCGAGCAGATGCCCTTGGGCTACACTAGCATGTGACAGGACATATGGAGATGTTACTATTGCCCACTCCAGCAAATAGATGATCAACGGGAAGACAAGTGATACAAGTGATACAAATGATCTTTAAAAAAAGTTTTATTTCTTTTGCACTAAGTCCCCCTTTACCAGAAAAAAATAAAAGCTTAATTTTTAAATATTAAAACTGATAACAAATTGAGAAGACTGAGTTTTAGAGGTGCTGAAATAATAAATGACATTAAGTTACTATTGATTATAATAAACTAGAGTATATTACCTTGCATATTGAGCCAGGATTGCAATAAAGCTTTTTTTTTTGACCCATCACATGAGATATTGATCTTACCTTCACACCATTTTCTCCTCTTTTACATCATTTCCTCCCACTCTCTGCTTACTTTGGAAGAAAATCTCAGTTGCTCTAGGATGGGTGGATAGTTAATAGAAGTGTTCTTTGAATAAATAAGATTGACTTATCTTTTATGTGTTTGTCTTATCTTTTATGGATTTGATTATATGACTTGTTTTTTTTATGGATTTCTAAGAACTTACTTCTCTATAGACTGAGAGTTAGTACAGTGAGTAGGTCACTTGTCTCACATACTGCAGATCTGGATTCAATCCTGGTATCCACTATGGTTTCCTGAGAATTTCTGGAGTGTCCTTGAGCCCAGAGCTAGCATTAAGCCCTGATCATAGACGGCTTTTGTCTAAGTGATAAAGAGAGAGAGAGATAACTGAGCATTAAATAGAGGCAAAAAGATACACATGACAACCCTTTAATGTATGTTCTGTAATCCATAGTCTGGAGGGGAAGGAAAAGAGAAAGAGAGAGAAATGGAAAGAAATAAAGAACCTGCCATGGACAGGGCTGGGGAGGGGGAGGGAACCGGGGACGTTGGTGGTGGGAGATGGGCACTGGTGGCGGGATGGGTGCTGGAACACTGTATGACCAAAACCCAAATATGAACTTTTAATTGTATATCTTTGTAATTGTAAAAATAAAAAATTTATGAAAAACAAAACAAAACAAAAAAAATAAGAGAGATAAGAAATTACCTACTCTTTGATTTACTTAATTATGAGCACACTATTTCATTTGTATTCCCCCCTGATATGTCCATGTAATTCTCTGCTTAATCAGCAATATTATTGTAAATATATTACCAACATTATTGTTAATATTTTATTGAGTGTTTTCTGAAAGTTCTACATGCATTGCACCCCTTCTTTGATGTCAGCATAAGTGAAATTCAAAATATTTACAAATTTTGTTATTGAATTTACTCAGGCAAAGATATACTGGTCATCAGTACCTGCAACACTCACCAGTTTGGTGAGTGCCACAGAAAATCTACCAGGGAAAATAATGTTTATTTTATTATCAAAAATGATAAAGCCAGCCTAGAACTGAGCATTGAATATAGGCAAAAAGATACACCGGATAACCTCTATCTAAATGTATATATTGCAGTGCACAATGTGTAAGAGAAGAGAAGAGAGAGATAGAGAGAAAAGAGATAAAGAACCTGCCATAGAGGCAGGCTAGGGGAGGGGGGGGGAATTGGGGTTATTGGTGGTGGGAAATGGGCACTGATGGGGTGCTGGAACACTGTATGACCGAAATCTGAACATGAACATCTTTGTAATTGTATATCTCACGGTTGTATAATAAAATATTTTAAAAAATAAAATAAATTAAATTAAAAATAAGAAAATAATGTCTTTTTTAATTTTTTGAGATTTATTTCTCCTTTAAAAAATCCAGTATGTCTTGGTCTTTGCTTAAGACAAGACTCTGAGGAGCAACAACAAAACAAAAACTCCAAATCATATTCCTAACTTCCTTTTAGACTCTACTCATTGTGAGGATTAAATAATGGTGACTTTATAATATTGGGTCCAATTTAATCTTAATTTCAGAAATTGGCATAGCAACTTCTTAATAATAGTCATTGAAAAATTATGTGGTTCTGGTGGAGGGATGGGTGCTGGAACACTGTATGACCAAAACCCAAATGTGAACTTTTAAATTGTATATCTTTGTAATTGTATATCTCACAGTGGTATAATAAAATACTTAAAAAAAAGAAAAAAGAAAAAACTGAAAAAAGAAAAAGAAAAATTATATGGTTGCTGGTCAGGCACTATTGGTGAGATGAAGCCTGTTTTCCTCTTTTGTGTTTTGAAAATGTGTATCTAAACGGGAAATTTTCCATACACTCTACAAATAAATCAGAGAGAATAGTTGAGAGAAAACCCGCAAAGTGATACTTTTTCTGTGTCAGTGACTAATGTCTGATGAATTAGCAGAAAATAGAAATTGCATTAGAAAGCATGAAAACCTATTTGTCTAAATGGATTCTGTTTACTACCCTCATTATTAGATAGGAATGCCTGCTGAGAAATAGTATTATTTTGTGACTTCTCTTCATATTTATAAAGATAATGAAGCCGGGTCAAATATTTATATAAACCCATTAGAGAATTTATTGTTAATATATTACATAAATAATCATGGAATTATTTATTAGTAGGAAGCTTAATTCTGATCCAAACTGAATGATTTTAAGTATTAAATAGCTGCTCAGTATCTAGTTAAGCTAAATTAAATATCTATTTCGGATAGAAACCTAAAGATTTCTATAATATTGCAGAAACAGAAATACCATTGTAAAAATTGGGTGACCTGCTTTCTAGGGCACCTGCTTCAGAGTAGCAGACATAGTTTCTGGCAGTTTTATTTACTTATTTCTATCTGATGGCCATATTTGATTTTGTTAAAATTAAATCACCAGGAGATACACAGTTACAAAGCTGTTCATGGTCAGGTTTCAGTCACACAATGCTCCAACACCAGTCCCTCCACCAATGCACATTTTCCAAAACCAGTGTCCCCAGTTTCCCTCCCGCCACCCCATCCCCAGCCCCACCCCCTATCCTGTCTCTATGGCAGGTGCTTTCTGTCTTTCTCTCTCTCCTTTGGGGCACTGTGGTGTACACTACAGATACTAAGGGCTTATCATGTTTATTCCGTTACCTATTTTCAACTCGCAGTCCTTATCCAGAGAGATCTTTTACAGCTCTCTTTGTCACGGCGGTCCCTTCTCTGTCCCAACTGCCTTTCCCCCAGCACTTGAGGCAGGCTCCCACCATGGACCAGTCCTCCTGACCCTTGTTCCTACTGTCCCTGAGCCCCAGATGAGTAGATCATTCTATGTCTGTCCTTCCCCTAATTCAGTTTGCTCAGCATGATACTCTTGTGCTATGATTAAGGTTCCCATCATGGAACCCCGTCTCCTGTTCCCGTGTCCCCTCCTCCCTCCCTTCCTGCACCCGCCCTGCTTTGCACAGCACTGTTTGCAGCTCTGGGGGCCATGAAGTTCATTCCTTGATCCTCTTGGAGGCCGGAAGGAAGCTGTGTTGTTTGTTCTTAACTCTGCCAAAGCATCCGTTCTGCCATATTGCATCTGGACATTTTCCTTGACTAGATTTGAGGCCGAATTTTTAAACAAAACAAGATGTGTTCATTTTTCTAATTACTGTGTTTTCTGAATCTGGAGCAGTGTTGGGCACTTGGTCTTTCCCATACTAATGCTTCAAGAGTAGCAGTTCGAGTCAGGACAAATCCATGCAGAGGCTGAGAGCCAGATGTGGACAAAGGGGTTTCTGCCCGTTTATTGGACCAGCTCATGGGTGACACAGTCTCCCACTGGCCGTGAGGTAAATTCTATTCCCAAAGCACTTCTCTTCAGTGTTTCTGGAGGTTATTCCTGACTTCTGAGAACTTAGATGCTATAAAATATTGTTCCTAGTCACTACAAATGTGTTCTTTCTCACCTTGTGGCTTGCCACTGGGGATTCTCTGCTGTTATGTGGATTCTTCACTCTTGCTCCTAGCCCCTCCACTCCCCTCTCCCGTGCTTAAAGGCTCCTAAGAACACTTACTTGTTGGGAAACAAGAAATTGAGTTGAGTATAATTGCTTTCACGTTCTGCCTAGTTCTCTCTAGGACCTTAAAAATCTATAATATTAACCTGAGGTAGAGAAGGGAAGCAATTATTCTGATAGCCCAGGCTTTAAGAAGGGTAGCAAAAACAAAGCCAGCTATGTACTTTGAATTAATTCACATGCCTATGAATTTGTATCACTGTATCACTGTATCACTGTCTTCCTGCTAATCATTGATTTGCTCGAGCGGGCACCAGTATACTTCTCCATCTGACCTGTCTCATGCAAGTAGAGCCCAAGGATGACTTAAATACCACTAAATACTTTAAAACAGACTAGAAAGCAAGGTTTCATCAATGCATTTATTATGTAAGTGGTTCCTATTCCAATGAAGAAAGTGTAATCCTGTCATGATCTGCAAGGTCGGTTATATTAGAAATGCCAGCATCTTTCCCATCATAAACTGTTTTATAATTAATGTTTCTCCCTCCCTCCCCTCCTTTCCCTGCCCTTCCCTGCCCTGCCCTGCCCTTCCCTGCCCTGCCCTTCCTCTCCTCTTACTTCTCTTCCACACCTGATGGTGCTCAGAGATTACTCCTCACACTGTGCTTAAGAATCACTCCTGGTGATGCTTGGGGGAACCATATGTGGTACCTAGGATCAACCCTGGGTCAATCCTTTGCCTGTGTAGGACAAGCAGCCTCCCTGCATCTCAACCCTTTTGTTTGTTCTGTTTTTGATGTCATAAATAAACTAAAGAAAACTCATTCAATTAAGAAAATGTGACCATTGAATATTAGAACTGATTTCTAGTGATCATAACCTTCATCATTCTTGCGCAAAGATTCCTTCTGAATTCCTTTGCATGGTGATTCTAAAATGTCTAAAGAATTCTGTCTTGGATTAATGTTCCTGGGAGTTTAAACATTTTTAATTAAAAAACAACAGTTAAAAATGATGGTAGTGGCTGTTATGTGTGGGCACGCTCTGGAGTTTTTAATATCATGTTAGAGAAGTGCACGAGCTCGAGCGAGACCTCAGTGATATCTGCAGGTCTGCCCTGCCTGAAGGAAGCCTAGATTCAATCTCAGGCATTGCCTGGTGACCTGAGCATTGCCATGAGTGATCCTCAAGCCTAATCCTGACAGAGCCCCAGAGGATAGCTGGGTGTGGCCCCAAATCAACCCCTCAAAAAAAAAGATAGAAAAAAAATTCTGGAGAAATGACTGCAATGAGTGTGGCTATTGCAGAGAAACGAGTGAAGCTTTTCTTACAGTTTGTTGCTGATGGCAGCTGAGCCCAGGCCACTCTGCGAGTTGACTGGCTGAAGGATGAGCTCACCCTTTCCTGCAGGTCAGCTCAGCCCATTTTATAACTTTCCTGTCATGTTCATACTTGTCCTGGATTCCGTTGCTGTATTCTGTTCACAGTGAAAGGCCTCTACAAGGGAGAAAATGGAGTTTCAGTTAAAAGAAGTGTTCACCTTTACATCAACTAATGATAGGATTCAAAACCGTGTCATTTTATTTTATGAGTTCATTTGAATCCCACTCTCGTTGGGAAAATATTTCTACATAAGAGCAGAGACAATTTGAGCATAAACAAACTAAATTTGTACACTATTTCTTATAAATGGTTGTGAAATGGATCTAATTTTGATCTGGGGTATTTTGTTGCTGCAATGTCAAACTGGTTTCCCATATAGACACTAAATGAACATTTTGTGTCAATTAGGTCTTTATTTGACAGAGATAAAGAGTTGTGATTTATTATTAGGTAAAAGAGCAATATGGCATGTTAGAAATGACATCAACTTGCTTGAAACAACTAGTTTTTTTAGTCCCATTCTATCATGTGATAAGTTTTCCCTGAACCTCATATTTTTGTAATGAAAAAATGGAAATAGTATTTGTCATCTCAGCTGTGTCCCTGGAATGTAATAGAACTCAGATGCAGGGAGTGCCATAAATGCAGGTTTGCAAGGGGTGCAATTATTATTTCAAATAATAAAGATAATGTGTGGGGGTATATTTGTTAGGTTAAAGGAATTGCAGACATATTTCAGGCACCAAATTTTATGCCTGAAATATCACGATCACGATCTTCCCGTTGATCATCTATTTGCTAGAGCGGGCACCAGTAATATCTCCATATGTCCTGTCTCATGCCAGTAGAGCCAGGGGCATCGGCCTTGCTACAGGAACATAAAGAGCCTTAAACCATTATTTTAGGTCATGGGAATGACCTAATATAATTGTTACTGGAATTTGGCATATCATATACAACACGAGAAGCTTCGCCAGGCTTGTCGAGCGGGGAGGCAAACCTCTTTTAAACACCTCCAAATAAAGCATTTATTGATGAACCGGCGCAGCCGCAGCGGCCGCGCAAGCCGGCTGTGATGGGCTGGTCTGCTGGGTGGAGTTCTGACGAGAGAAGTCCAGAAGTGGAAAATGGCGGTGCCCGTGGAGTGAGGAGCGGTGGTCTGGCTTGTTGTGAGGCTCTGTCGAGGTGGTGGGCCAGGGCTAGAACCCGCCATGCCTCCCGACTGCCTCATGAACGGCTGTGCACAGGGAGAGCAAGGAACAGCTCTGCCCCATGTGGGAGAGTCTCTGGACCAGCATACCTGGGTCGGATTGAGGAAAAAAAGCTGCGGCAGGGTGGGTGTCGGTGATCCGGGCTGTGATGGGCTGGTCTGCTGGGTGGAGTTCTGACGAGGGGGAAGTCCAGAAGTGGAAAATGGCGGCGCCCATGGAGTGAGGAGCGGTGGTCTGGCTTGTTGTGAGGCTCTGCCGAGGTGGTGGGCCAGGGCTAGAACCCGCCATGCCTCCCGACTGCCTCATGAACGGCTTTGCACAGGGAGAGCAAGGGAACAGCTCTGCCCCCATGTGTGAGAGTCTCTGGACCAGCATACCAAATATTTAAATTTATATTAAAAATAAAAAATATATTTATATATTTATTTATAAATTTATAAATATAAATATTTATAAATTTATAAATATATAAATATGTCTGCAAATATAATTGAAGACATATTTCAAGCACCAAATTTTATGGCTAGAGAGATATTACAGTGGGTAGGGCACTTGTCCTGTTCCATACGTGGCACCAGATATGATTCCCTAAGCCCCCACCCCACCCCAGGAGTAAGCCCTGAGTCCTACTGTGTGGGAGGAAAGAAGGGAGGGGGAAGAAGCAAAAGGAAGGAAGGGAGGGAGGGGAGAGAAGGAGGCAAGAAAGAAGGAAGGGAGGGAGGAAAGGAGGGATGGAGAATATGAAGAGAGGGAAGGAAAGAAGGAAAATAGGAAGGGAGGGAGGAGAGAAGGAAGAGGAGGAAGGAGCTTTTTTTTTGCAACTGCAACAAGTTCAGAGGCTAAACACATTGCAGCTCTGAGCCAACGTCTGGATGAGATCATTGACTTTTTGCTTGTGGAACACCTGACTGGAGAGATTGCAGTCTTTTTTCAAGAAGTTTATGATGTGACTGTTTCTGGAGTCTGATGTATGTCCATTTAACAGTTAAGAAAATAATATGACACGTAATGATGGCACTGCACTAACTGAAAAGAAAAACTCCTCCCATGGTCTTCTATATAAAGAAGGGAGGGGGAAGAAGCAAAGGAAGGAAGGGAGGGAGGGAGAGAAGGAGGCAAGAAAGAAGGAAGGGAGGGAGGAAAGGAGGGATGGAGAATATGAAGGGAGGAAGGAAAGAAGGAAAATAGGAAGGAAGAGAGGGAGGAGAGAAGGATTTTCTCTTTATATAAAAAGATTTATATAAATCTTTTATTTATTTTTAATAAAAAAGTAAAAATCCTTCTACTTCCTCAGCTTCCCCATCTGATCCTTCTTCTAATCTTCCCTCTTCATTCACAAGTCTGTAATCTCTGTCCCAGACATAAAAAAACAAAGAGATCTTATCTGAATTTCTATCTACAACTCTTTCTTTTGGGTTTCTTCCTTGGTTTAGGTTGTGAGGACAGAGTCATCAGTGCTCAGAGCTTACTCTTGGCTCTGCGCTCAGGGCTAACTCCCATCAGTGCGTGGGGAACGATATGGGGTGCCAGGGACAGAACCATGTCAGCTGCATGTGAGACAAGTGCCTCACTTGCTGTGTTAATCGCTGTAGCCCCCACCCCCTTGCCTCCAACTCTAATATTTGCTGTGAGTGTATACTTAGTGTTTATGGTCTTCTTTGTTCACATTCTACTTTTCTATCACTGATTCTTTCTTGTAACTGTTTCTTTAAATTGATAAGGGCCTTAGTGTCCTTTTTAGAGATTCTTGAAGCTTTATACTTCTTTAATGATGGAATTAATTTACAGAATACAACTCAGCTGGCGTTATATGATGTTCCCCTTCATGCCCCAAATTTCCATGAGTCACTGTGATTAACCTTCTGTATGATAAATTTGGAATTGCCTTGGAACAAATATAAGGTAGATGAGGGTGCAATCAAATTTAATCAACCTATAAGTTCTTCCTAAATTTTTTTCATGTGACTAGTGATAAATCACTCTGAAAAATGAAGATGCAGCTCAGTGTCTGAAGACAAATTTATGACCTGATGGAGGCAACCTCGTCAAGTTTAGTACAGAGATCTCGGAGAAAAGCCGCAGGGGTTTTCATTTCCCCTGGGTGCTAGTCTTTAAACTTGTTCATGGACACATAAACATTCTGTTGTAATAAAAGTATTCTATATGTGCATAGTGAAACCAAGCAAATAATTTGGCTTAATTTATAAATACTATAATGCAGTAAAATATTTTTGTCCTGTACTAATCTACATGATCTAGCGTTCAGTGATTAAAACCTACCGCAGTACTTCAATGTTCTGAATAGTTTCTACTTTTACCACTTAAAAAATATCTTTTGGCTTCAAAAGACCTGTAGTGGAAACTTACCAAATATATATATATATATATATATATATATATATATATATATATAATTGGTAAATTTATATAATTGGTAAATTGGCAGCAGTCTTTTTTCAAGCCCAGCCCAGGTATGCTGATCCAGAGATTCACATACAGGGGGAAGAGCTGCTACTGACTCTCCCTGTGCCCAGCCGCTTACGAGGTACCTGGGAGGGATGGCGGGTTCTAGCCCTGGCCCGCCACCCCAGCAGAGCCTTGCAACAAGCCAGACGACCCCCCCACTTCATGAGGGCCACCATTTTCCACATCCGACTTCCATCTCATCAGAACTCCACCCAGCAGAAGAGCCTATTACAGCCCAGCTCGTGTGACCGTTTGTGGCCGCGTGGTTCATCAATAAATGCTGGATTTAGAGGTGATTATGAGAGTATGCTACCCGCATGACAGAGCCTGGCAAGCCTCCCGTGTCCTGTTTGATATGCCAAATACCAGAAACAATTATAGGCCTCATTCCCATGACCTGATGAAATGGTTTGAGGCTCTTTATGTTCCTGGAGCAAGCAGATGCCCTTGGGCTTTACTAGCATGAGACAGGACATATGGAGATGTTATTGGGGCCCGCTCGAGCAAATTGATGATGAACGGGAAGATAGTGATACAGTGCTACACATATTTGTTAAAAATATGTTGGTCAACATGTATTTCCACATATGATTACATGTGTATATATATACACACATATATAAAATGAATTTCATGCCAAGCATGGTAGTGGTCACTCATGATCACTCATGAGCATGGTCACTCTTGTAACCACTCTTTGTGTTGCTACATGGGCATATTCAGTGATGCAGGATGGAAAATAATGGGATCTGCCCCTATTGGTTGAGTTATCCATGGGAATGGAGGGACTGGAAATCAACCTCGCTGGCATCATACTGATCTGTTTGTAAACCAACTCATAACTGATGCCAAGTCAAAGCAATGTTTCCCCATTAAAATATTGCATAATTGAAGAAATATAGGGCACTTGGGGCCTTCAAAATAAGCACCTGATTTTAAAATTTACTATAAAGCTTATTCATTAGCTAATATATATTGATATTGATGGCTATTATGTCAATAGAACAGGAAGATAGAGTCTATAAATGACTCAACACAAATGTGTTCAAATTATTGATAAAATTGTCTATTAGATAAGGGATTTGTTTTTATGTAGCAGGGATAATTGACTACAAATACCATGAACTTGACCTATTTTAGCCAAGGTATGACTGCAATAAATCACATTACTAAAACACAACTCATTAGTTGAACAATATAAAATGTGCATGCCTTGAATTAGAGAAATTTTAGATTCTGTATGAAAAGCATGATCCAAAAATAAAATTATTGGGCCAGAGTGTTAGTACAGCAGGGAGGGTATTTGCCTTGCACGTGGCTGACCTGGTTTAAATTCTTGGATCCTCTATGATTCCCCAAGCACTGCCAGGAATGATTCCTGAGTGCAGAGCTAGGAGTAACCCCCCAACCCCCGAGCATTGCCAGGTGTGACCCAAAAAAAAAAAAAAAAGTAAATAAATAAAAGAAGATCCACCAATGGGTTATAAAGTCATTGGGCAAAAATTTAAACACCATGAGTATATTTGTCTTGATTCAAAATATTTCATAAAAAAGTAATTTCAAGGAGGGATATAGTTAATTTATTTTGGAAAAAAATAGGGTAGAAATTACTCTAACTAAATGATATT
Organism: Cryptotis parvus; assembly: GCA_021461705.1. NCBI lineage: Eukaryota > Metazoa > Chordata > Mammalia > Eulipotyphla > Soricidae > Cryptotis > Cryptotis parvus. The sequence goes on from JAJIBD010031699.1 coordinate 47,986, forward strand.
GGTATCTGCTCTGCCTGGTGTATCTTCGTCTGTGGTTCAAGCATTGCTGGGCTTGAAATACTCTACTCCGAAGGGTGGTTCTCTGAAGGGTGGGTCTCTGTAGACTGGGTCTCTGACACGCCAGGCTAGAAATTGGATTAATCTCTTGGGTGGACATCTGACAAGCTGTGGAGTGTGGATTATGAAGATTGTTGCCAGCCTGGTGTGGGAGTTCCTCTGGGTTCTTCTGAGGCTCTATGGGGATGATGGACTCAGGCTGGAGGTCATTCTCATGGTCAGTGGAGTGAAGAAGGTTCAACGGGGAGAGCTGGTATCCTCTCTGCCTGGTCGAAAACTCAACATGATGAACAACCTAAAACCTGAGCTACATAGGAGGAAGAGAGAGGCATGGAATGACTTCAAGAGCATCAAAGAAACAGCTAAAAAGGAAAAAGAAACTCCAGCTCGGGCACATCTCTTTGACTCCACTGTTCTCCCTGCATTAACATACACCCTAAAGACCTGGGCCCTACAAAAGCAGGATGAGAATGCTATTCAGGTATCCCAAAGAGGAATTGAAAGAGCTATGCTTGGAATATCACGCCTCACTCAAGTGAGAGAAGGGAATCCAGAGTTCCTACCTACATGCTGTTCCAGAGTCAGGGATGCTGTCTCGTTTGTCAAGGCATCAAAAAATCAAATGGGCTGGACATGTAATGCAATTTGGAGATGACCGCAGGACTAGAGCCGTTACTGACTGGATCCCATGGGACATCAAAAGATCACGTGGCTGCCCGCCTACAGGTGGTCAGACTTCTTCAACAACACCCTGAATGAACGGATTGAGGTTCTTTGTATTCCTGAAGCAACCAGATACTATTGGGCTATACTGGCACATGATAGGGTCAAATGAAAATGTTATTGGCGCCTGCTCAAGCAAATCGATGAATAATGGGATGTCAAGTGATCAAGTGATCAAATGATCATAAAATGATATTGGTGAGCATTAGTTGAATGTGCTAGGCCACGCAAGTTTCTAAAAACACGTGAGAGACACTTCCATTGCAGCATTCTTTCCAGCAGTACATAGTTCTCAGTTTGAGTGAACATAAGACAAATTCAAATCAGTTGGTGTTCTATGGAAGTATTGACAAGTACTTTTGAGGAGCTCCAGAATTCCAAAAGACAAGGGAAGACCCCAGAACCAAGAACTATCACAGGCTTGAAAAGAGTAAGGAACTATGTAGACTAGCTACATTGAGGCTCCTATATTATCAACTGGTGCAGAAATATTATTTATATTTAATTTGGTGGAGGAAGGGGAAGCTCCCAAACAGTGTTTCGGAGAACTAGGGGCCTCTCCCACTTATTGTTAGTCAGCCAGGTCATGGTTCAATATTCGGTACTGAGGATGTGATTGTGTTTAGGCCTAGTGGTGCTGCAGAATCTTCAGGGTTGTGCTCAGTAATACTCCGAGGACCATGTGGTGGTGCCAGATATTGAATCAATGTCATGTGTGCAAGGCGTCCATCTTAATGCCCGTGCTATCTCTCTAGCTTCAAAATCAAAATGTTAATGGAAAGCTGGTATAATCCCAAATCGAGTCTGTAGTTTAATTTGCAGTTATGTACCTGCTAATTTCCTAGTTTGGGCAAGTGTACTAGTGATGCTGTAAACTGTTATCTTTGGGGAAGGATGCAATACCATTTGAATACTTTGTATTACTTCTATAAGTCTAAATTTATTTTTAATACAAAAGAAGTCAGAAGATATTCATAATGCTTAAATTAGCATTTCCTTTTCCAGGACTCTCTCAAGAATAAATAGCCCTAGGCATTATAATCCAGTAGGAGAGTTATTGGAAAATAATACAAGTGTTCAATCAACCACATAAGGAGATTTATGAAAATGCTTAGGAATCAGGAGAAAAATTAAATGAAAAACGTGAGAAACATCATTACACTTCATGGTGCCAAATTGAAGTAAGGGCTACCTTTTCATCAAGATTCTGCCCAGGACTTTATAAGGCTTTATTTTATAAATCACCCAGCTGTCTTAATAGGGAAGTTTGTAGTTGAAGTATAATTTTCTCTGTGAATAAACCAATAGGAGGGCCTTTGAGTGAAGAGGCTAGAAGGAGGTCTGTAAGGGAAAAGCCATGGGCCTTGTGGGTAGGGCACACAGACCTATGCAGAAAAAGGGCATGAGCATACTACTTCTAGTTGTGGAGTTTGGAGTTTTTTGTGAGGTCACAGATCTGGCATTTGACCTTAAGGCGGGGATAATTCACATTTCTTCTGTAGGTTTGTTTTTCTAATATATAATACCTCATCAGCCTCAGCTATTTGATTCCTCAAAACAAACAAGAATGAGGACATGACCTACCAGAAGATATGGGACATAGCAAAAGTGATGTTAAGAGGAAGGTTCATAGGGGGCCAGAGCAACAGCACAGCAGGAAGGGTGTTTGCCTTGCATGTGGCCGACCCAGGTTTGGTCCCTGACATCTCATATGGTTTTCTGGCACTGCCAGGAGTAATTCCTGAGTGCAGAGTCAGGAGTAATTCCTGAGCATTGTTGGGTGTGACCCAAAAACCAAAAATAGACAAAGAGGATGGTTCATAGCTATGCAAGCATTCATCAGGAAGAGAAGAAAGAGCTCACATAAATAACTTGACTGCACAACTTAAGAAACTAGAAAATGACCAACAAAAGGAGCCCAAAGCAGGCAGGATGAAGGGAAACAATAAAACTTAGAGCAGAAATCAATGAACTGGAATCTGAAAGAACAATACAAATGATCAATGAAACCCAGAGCTGGTTCTTTAAAAGAATAAGCAAGATCGATAAACCACTAGCAAGACTTTAAAAAGAATGAGAGAGAACCCTAATAAACTGAATCAGAAGTGAAAAGAAGAGTGTCACAACAGATATTGCAGAAACAGGATCATCAGAGGTTACTTTGAAAATCTTCATGCCACAAAATGAGAGAACTTGCAGGAAATAGAAGCATTCCTTGAGGCCTATACCTTCTTAAGCCTGAACCAAGAAGATATAGAACACTGGAACGGACATTTCACTCGCCAACAAATCAAAATGATAATCAACGCTTACCCTCAAACAGACATGTTGAAACAGAAGCATTATATGGAACAGAAAGCATGTATTCCACTTTAAGTTTTGGTGCTAAGTGTCTTGAGCCTAGTCTTCCCATGCTTTGGTGCCAAGTGTCCTGAGCCAATACATGCAGCCAATAAAGGCTCCTCTCAGAGTGATGCTGAAATAATGACATTTGGTTACTTCTTTCCAAGCTCCCCAAATTCCTTTATGTAGTTTATTATCAAGACTTTTTCTGCAACCACACCACCCCCTCAAAGTCATAAACAATGAACCTTTTATTGTTCCCTGCAAACCACAAGTTGGAGGCAACAATCGAGTTTAGGGGTTAAGGCAATTGCTTTGCCTGTGGCAGACCCTGATTCAATCCCTTTGTCACACAGTCACCTAAGCAGTGCTGGGAGTGATCCCTGATCTCAGAGTAAGCAGTAACGTGATAGACACACAAACATTCCTTCCAAAAAATATTATTCCAAGCTGCTTTTGTGCTGATTATGGGCAAGCGAGGTGAAGCAAGTTATTGAGAAGACTTCTAGGTCTAGCAAAAAGTGGGGACAATTGCCATTTCTTCTGCAGCTCGGTATAGGACTATATAGAAATAGTGGAAAGGACTCAGAGGAAGTTGAACCACAGACAGGGAAATAAGTTTTCTTGTAGGAGATATAGTATTGGAAGGTCTCATTTGAACAAAAATCAATTATTGCATGTTGATGAATGATAAACTGATTTTATCAAGGTGTAAGTTCATTTCTTTATAAATCTAAATTACTTGAGTAGAGAAGGAATAGAACCAAAGGTCTTTCTCTCAGTAATAGATTGATGGCCTCTTGCTGATTACACGGGGCAAGAAGTCATTCTAGTACTTTGCTAATACACGATTGGGTAATAGAAACTAGGTACCTAGTCTTTGTCTTGGTTTTTGGCACACAATTCCCCCACATTTTTGAAATCTCCTAAGAAATATGAGTCTTTCTTAAATTTTTTAGAAATATGAGTCTTTTGCATGCTTATGTGATGCTTGGTTTCACCTCCTGCTCCTATCCCATAGAACTTCCTGATGCAGGCTAATAGCTGGAAAGAACAGCCCTGATTAGAGCGTGGCCACCATGTTGTCTGACTCTATTTTCCCAGCCCCAGGAGAGTGAAGGAACTGCAGATTCAGTTTAGTCATGGAGGCCAATGATCTTAATCAGCTAGACTCTTCCTATATAATGAAGCTTTTACAAAACCACCAGACAGTGAATTTGTGGAACATCCCATGTGCTGAACACATTGATGTGCTCAGAGGGTATGTATGGATCTGGAGATGGAACAAAAGGCCCCATCACACACACACACACCATATGCACACACACCACATTCACACACCACACATACACACCGCACACACATGCACATATATACACACATCACATGCACACACACCACATACACACACACACACACCACATACACATACCACATATACACACACCTATACCACATGAACACAGCAATACACACAGCACATACACAGCACATACACATACTACATACATAACATACACATACCACATACACACACACCACCATTCCTGTTTCCCTTCCATTTGGCTGTTCCTGTGCTACGTCCATCCTTTATAACAAACTGCCACACTCAGGTAAATTGCTTAGTTGAATTCTAAGTTCATTAAGCATTTTTTAAATTAAATAACCATGAGATAGACCATTACAAAGTGCCATGATTGGGCTTCAGTTATACAGTGTTCCGACACCTACCCCCTCCACTAATGCACATTCTCATGAAGTATTGAGCCTCATGAGAGTCTGTCTGTCTTCCCATTCATCATCGATTTGCTTGAGTGGGCACCAGTAACATCTCCATATGACCTGTCTCATGCAAGTAGAGCCCAAGGACACCTGCTTGCTCCAGGAACATAAAGAGCCTCAAACCATTCCATCAGGTCATGGGGATGAGGTATATAATTGTTACTGGTATCTGGCATATCAAATACGACACGGGTAGCTTGCCGGGCTCTGCCATGCGGGAATTCCCTTTTGATCAAACCTGACAGTCAGTTGACCAGAAGTTCTCTCTTCCCCCCACTAAAAGCTCTTGTGACATGTTTCTAAAGTACGAGCAGCTTTTTGATAGTTTTGATTCCTTATTTGTTGTCTGGGGGCTGCCTCAATTGTGCTCAGTGCTTAGTGTTGGTTCTCTGCTAAGGCATCACTTCCGAAGGTTCTGTACACAGTGCCTAGGGATTGAACCCAACTAGGATGCATGCAAAACAAGTACCCTACCACTATACTATCTCTGGGACCCCAGGGGAACAGACTTCTGAAATGATACCTTCATTCACCTCTGGGATCTGAACCAGCTTCAGAAACTGTTGTCAGAATTTAATCAATTCTTGGACACCAAATTGGTATCAAAGAATTAAACTAATAAAATATTCCAAGGACTTTTTTTTTTTTTTTTTTTTTTGGGGGTCAGACTCAGTGATGCTCAAGGGTGACTGCTGGCTCTCCACTCAGGTATTACTCCTGGCCATGCTCTGGGGACCATATCAGTTGTTGGTGATTGAACCTGGGTTGGCCACATGCAAGGCAATTGGCTTACCTGCTGCGCTATCACTCCAGCCCCACCTTGGTTTCTCACTGACATTAAAGGGACAACTTGAGAAAACTTGGACCAGAAAAGCCACTTCTTGAGTACTGAGTGAGGTGTCCAGGCTGCAACTTGTTCAGTCCCACCATGCCCCTCAAGCTTGCTTACTTGCTTGCTAAGGGTTGTGACTATCCTGTGGCAGCCCCAGGGAAGTAGGGAAGAAATCTAAGGAAATGCTGCTTTTCACTTAAACAAGTGCTGTTCTTCCTTCTGGTTGGAGGGGAGGCCTTCAGAGTGAAAGGTTTACAGGGCAATTGGACTTGAGGTAGAGGAGCCGGATGAGCATCTGTGAGCAGAAAGCCCTAGTAGAATATCCTGTGTCTTCAAGTCTCTGCTTTCCTGTAATGCCCCAACAAGTTCAAGTTCATATTTGAGTTAATTTTCTTTTTCTTCTATTTAAAATCTCTTTACTACTCCAGAAAACAAAATTTGCATATCTCCCTCAGTCTTGGGGAGATAAGGCAACTCCCTCTTCTTGCCCTTGTGTTAACTTCTGACACTTTTTCACAGAAGTTAAATGGAAAGTCTTTTTTTATGTGAGGAAAACCATTTGTGGTGGATGGGATGAACATACCCATGATAGTCAAGCAGTAAGAGACAGGCATAGACGACTATTGATGGCAATGAGGGAAAAGGTGAGGGGTAGTTTTCTGCTGGAGGAGTAAGTTCCTGACTGTGTCCTCTCAGAAAAGAAAGAACTCAGTGAGAGAATTCAGTGAAGAACTCATTGAGAGAACTCAGTGAGAGAACTTGGTGAAGGAATTTCTGCCTAATGCTTTGCTTGAAGACCTTTTACAATGTTTATTTAACGATTTATTTAGGGCTACTTCTCTGGGTTGCTAAAAGCCAGTCTTGAAAGGGAATTTGGTACTTGACATTGTAGGCACTTGGAAAGTTCTATGCTTTGAATATTTGTACCCATGTATGGTGCTAAGTGTATGACCAAGTTTTCTGAGTATATGTGGTTGGGGTCAGGAGTCCTCAGGATGTAAAGTGAGGTTGAGCAAGAGAATGTATAAATATGCACCTATATTATGTTTCTCTGTGTGTTCTTAACCCTAGATGCTGTAAACTTTAATTCAAATGTTGAGAAATGGTTATAGGAGAGATTGTAATCAGTGGACTAATTTTGATTAGTTCAGTTCCAATTTAAAATGCTTTTTTATTATTCCTGGAGAGAAAACAAGAATATTATGGTATGTTGAGAATTCTTTAATTTTTTTCCTGATGCAGGTTTCTTATCTTCTTAAACTCTTGCCGAGGGATAAGACCATAACTTGCAAACTTTTTTTATTTTGGTACTTACCTGCAATAACAAGCACATAACGGGACTGCTTAATGATCTGTTTAATAGTAGATAAGTTTTATATAAATAGAAGAGTCAGATGTACAACATTTCATAATGATGAATTGGGGTTTTAAAAGAGTTGGAGATCCAGTGAGATAGAACAGAGATTTAGGTGCTGGCCTTGCCCTCAGCTGAGCTCAGATCAATCTGTGGCACCACATATGGTCCAAGCACCACCAGGAGAGATTTTTTTTTTTTTTTTTTTTTTTGCTTTTTGGGTCACATCCAGCGACACTCAGTGGTTATTCCTGGCTCTGCACTCAGGAATTACTCCCGGCGGTGCTCAGGGGACCATATGGGATGCCAGGGATTAAAACCGGCACGTGGAATTCAAAGGCCCTACCTGGTGGGCTATCGCTCCGGCCCCAACCAGGAGAGATTTTTGATCGAATAGCCAAGAAGAAGCCCTAAGCAAAGGAAGGTATGACCTCGAACAATCCTCTCCCTCCCCAAAAAGCCCAAATAAGTATGTGTGGGGAATATTGTTTTTAATTTAATTTTTATTTTGGAGAATATTTAATAGAAACTCTAAGTCTATAACTAATTAAATGCATAAATTAATTTGTGTAAAGTTAAAATTAGACTAATAAAAGGAAGGCAATTATTGTTCAACTTGACCTTGAATTTTGAATCATCCAGAGCAGTAGGAAAGGTGCAGTTTAAATTAAATATTAAAATAGCTTTTTTAATAGTAGAGCTGCTACTGGCTCTCCCTGTGCCCGGCCACTCACGAGGCGCCCAGAAGGGATGGCTGGTTCTAGCCCTGGCCCGCCACCCCAGCAGAGCCTTGCAACAAGCCAGACGGCCCCCACTCCATGAGGGCCTCCATTTTCCACATCAGGACTTCCCTCTCATAAGAACTCCACCCAGCAGACCAGCCTATCACAGCCTGGCTGTGATATCAATAAATGCTGGATTTAGAGGTGACTACAAGAGTATGCCACCTGCACAGCAGAGCCTGGCAAGCTACTCGTGTCTTATTTGATATGCCAAATACCAGTAACAATTTTAGACCTAATTCCCATGACCTGATGGAATAGTTTGAGGCTCTTTATGTTCTTGGAGCAAGCAGATGCCCTTGGGCTCTACTAGCATGAGACAGGACATATAGAGATGTTACTGATGCCCACTAGAGCCAATCAATGATGAACAGGAATACAGTGATACAGTGATTAAAATAGCTAGAAATTTGTAATTTAATTTTAACAGAGAATTCATATCCTCAGCCTCGATCCACAATGCGTCGGTATATTTTCTTGACTCATAGCACAAAGATACTTCCCACATGGGCTGCATTTGAATTCTAGCTGACCCGTACTGAACATAGTGTCCCGCTCATGTTTTCTAATATCTCTGTGTCTCCACTTCTGTCCCACTGTAGAAGTTAATAAAAGCATCTACCCGTTAGGACAGCTGTGAAGACTGATGAATGAGTAATAGATTCATACATGAACACCAATATACTTTCGTTAAAGTGATTTTTTTTGTGTTTTCTGTTGCTCCTGGAACACATTGACACCAATGTTGAATGCTTTAAATAAATCTTTTTAAATGATCTTATGGGCCTGTGGGAGAGAAGTTTGATATTTAGGTCTCACTAGACTGAAATTAAGGTGCTATCAGGCTTTGTTCCTTATTGTAGGTCCTGTAGGAGCATCTGTTTCTTTGTTTATTTGTATTGGTGGAATTTGTTGTTCTTCCTTGTAGATCAACAAGATGGATTGATGAATTGATGAACAAGATGAATTGTTGTTCTTCCTTGTAGACTTGGTTTCTATATTTTAGATGGGCTGTAAGCTAAGGGCCCTTTTTATTAGCTTCTCAGTCATGCATTTTTAGATTCCTGGCTTTCTTCTGTCTTCAAAACCAACACAAATCATGTCATGTTTTGTGATACCTGACCCTTCAATCAGAACAACATGAAATGTTCTTCACCTTGAAGGATTCATGAGTCCACAGGAGCCACCCACAAACCAGGATCTTCTCCCCATCTTAAGATTCCTGCCCGTCACATCTGCAGAATTCCATTGGTCATGAGAGCTCACACATTCATAGGTCCTAGGGCTACTGCAGAGAATTCTGTTCTGGACAAAGGAGATCATTATTTTGCGTAATGAGTGCCAATAGTCTTGCAGTTGAGGGCAAGGTTAAAATGCCCAAACTCATTGTATTTGTTTAGTGGTCTGTGGTTGGGTGCAGGGATATTTCAGTTGCTGTAAATATTCAGATTAAGTGACTGATGGTATCTCCCTAGGGCAGTGATTTAAAAAATTCATCGTCCAAGATATTTTCTTGTGAGATAATGGACATGAAATGAAAGAAAATAGGTGTGTATATGAGGGACTTTTAGCCATTGTTTAAAACTGGTGCTTGCACAGACACCCACATGACTAATGAAATTTTACTTTTTTTACTGATGGTCGTTTGTCACTTTTAATTCTGAATGCCTGAGCATGGTGACTGCAAAGAGATGAGTAGGAGCTCCAGGTCGCTTTCAGTGATGGGATTTTATTTATCTCCTGGGAGCATCTGTGTTAACCTTGTAAATATGATGGTCAGGTACTTGACCAGATGTCTAGCTACATGCCTGGCCAAGCTGTGGCGGAGTCTTCCTCTGTGGAGGAGTCAGATTTCCAGGTTGATTTTCCACAGGTCATCTTTAAATGTCATGTCTTCCATACAGACTCAAAGAATAACAGTGCCTATTATTCTTTTAAAAGATGGAAAACATGGTGCTACACAGTGTATTCAGAAGTTTTGCATTACAGTGTATAGCTAATGCCTGCTGTGACTAAAGGATTATTAGTGCCCGGAGCAATAGTATAGTGGGTAGCATGCTCACCTTGCATACAGCTGACCCATGTCTGATCCCGAGCTCCACATCAGCGAGTAGGAAATGCAAGGATATATGGTCCCCAGAGCCCTTCCAGGAGTGATCCTGGAACAAAGACCAAGAACTAAATTATAAGTACCTGTGGGTATGACACAAACACCCAAGGAATTATTAATCTAGCATCTTATATGTGTTGAACAGGGATCCAGGACGCTGAGTTTGCTTTCATGAATGCTAAGGACCCATGAGTATGCTTTCATGAATGCTCAGACCGCACTTACTAGGTAGTTGAACTAACTGTGGAGAAAGGTTGACTGGGAAGCTCATTGCTGTTAGCCCAGGCTTTGGGAATCCCGTCCAGACCAGAAGCTCAGTACCATGTCCCCTGTGAGCTGGACCTGTAACGTGATAGGAAGTGAAAAGGCATTTGCTTGAAGATGATGTAGGCTGTGTCCAAGGAGGACTGTGCATTGCCACGTACCTTAGTCAAGGCAGCTGTGCTTCTGACACAGTCTTGTCCATGAGTAGCTGCCTGTCCCCTGCCTTTGCCCTCAGCTCTTGGTCCCTCTACCCTCCAGCCCCCAGCATAAATGATTAAACCAGGCAGGAAATCCTGATCCCGCATAACCAATCGATGAACTGGCCCAAGCAATAAGATTATATCTCGAGACACTGAATTGAGTCATTTGGGAAATGAATTAAAGGCTCACTAGAAAAGGGATCTATGTGAAGAGAGTGAGACTGTCTCGTCCTCAAGAAAGGACAAGTGTTTATTGACTAGAAAACTTCATTTGGTGAGAATCATCTGGAATGAGGGCCAAGAAATTCATGGGCTGCACTTGCTTAATTAAAATATTTGCAAATTCATCAAAATTGCTTTGTATTTGCTTTGTAGTTTCTGATCACTATTTGTTTATCTAATGGGTGTGGTTTGTGCTTCCTGGCTTATAGGAGTTCTCTTGGTTGACTAATAAATTGTCACTCAAAGATATCAATCACTTTCTCCTCTCCTGTTGTATCAGGGTGACTTATCAGGATTAATCAACTCTAGTTAAATTTCTGGTTAATCTCTAAATCCTTGGTCCTGGGAGATAAATCAAAAGGCTGGAGATATCTTTAATATGCCAGTCATGAGTTAGGGCTCTGGGGCGGCATGTCCATATCCCCTGACCCCTATTTGTCCTGTGGACCTTGTCCACCATGGCTGGTTCTGCACATCTGGGTTACCTGGCTTTCTCAGCAAGTCAGAATCTGGCCTCTACACCCCTGAGCACTGCTGGGAAGCCTATCCCCAACCTTACCCTGTGTACTCACCAGTAGGTGTGTGGATGGTGGATAGATGGGGATTAAGGACAGGTGGGTTGCTGGAGAGACACATGCCTGGATGGAATGAGGATAGGTAGGTGAAGGAATGGGTGAGCAGATGCATGAGTGGAATTATGAATTTATGGGTGTGTGTGTCTAAGAATGGATGGCGGAAGGAGAATTTAGAAATAGGGTCTCTTTTTTTTCTGCATGATTATTTCTGGTGGTCATTTTCCTGATTCTTTCCAAGGATCTGAATATTTCGAAATGATTGTTTCAATATTTTTTAGTATATATAAAGAAAAATGTGCATGAAGATAAACAAAAAAGAAAGAAAATGTGTCTGAAAATTGATACTTTCCTTTGTGGTGAGATGCGATTCCTAGAGTAATATTTCCTAGCTAGGCTCCCTATGACCTTCTGTGAAATACCAGCATATTTGAAGCAAGGCACAGGTAAAATCTGCATAGATGGGGATAAGGCAGCAGAGTAGGGGACCAGCTGTTAGGCTAAGGGGCTACAAGAAGGAAGAAAGTGTCAAAGGGGGCCATGGTAGCAAATGGTTGAGAAATGCTAGTCCAGAGAAACTGAAGCTGCCTGACTTCCCTGATTGACCTTTGCACACAGTTCTCACAGATTTAAATATGCAATTGGTTGTCTCTCTGGGGTTTTCTTTAAAAAAGTCATGCTGTTGAGGTCAGATTAGATAGTACAATGGATATGGCACTTGCCTTGCATGTGCATTTGATCTCTGGCTCTTCATATGTTACCCCAAGCCCCACCAGGAGGGACTCCTGAGCACAGAGCCAGGAATAAGCCCTGAGCACAAGCCAGCTGTGGTTTAAAAACCAAAATAGGGTCGGAGTGATAGCACAGTGTGGGTAGGGTGTTTGCCTTGCATGTGACCAATCCCGGTTTGATCCCTGGCATCCCATATGATCCCGAGCACCTCCAGGAGTAATTCCCGAGTGAAGAGCCAGGATTAACCCTTGAGTGTCGCCAGGTGTGACCCAAAAAAAAAAAAAAACAAAATAAAATAATAAATAAGTAAATATTGCTCTGAATAGCTAATTATTTTTGACCTAATTACTCTGACACTTAAGAACAGGCTTTATGGAGATTTGGTTAGAGCTTAGACAGATGAGTTGAGGCACATTGATGTAAAAAACATGGTACCCAAAACTAAAGACAGGAGTATGAAGCACTTGCCCTTCTTTATAATGACAATCAATTTCTTTCCATTTTGTAAAAAGAAAAATTGGTTTGGAACATACCATTAATGCTCAGCTTGCTTCTTCTGGCTCTGCTCAGAGATCACTCCTGGTGGTGCTCAGGGAACAATATTGGGCACCATCAGCCATTGCTAGGCAAGAGTCCTGCCTACTGTACTGTTGCAGGACTCCTAAGGGCCGCTGCATCTGCTCTGGATTGCCTCCCGCAAAATCACTTCGTAGATAAGGGGGTAGTCTAAATGTGGCAGTTTATCCGACCATGTATGCTGTACTAGCTGGTATAAATATTCTCCCATGCTATCACAATCATCATGGGACTAGCTAGATCTTACCAGCATATTAGCCTGGCCACGTAAGGACACCTAAGTAATTAGACCAGAGAGAAATGCTGTTTGCTTCCAAACAAACAAGCATGGCTCCCTGATAAAATATAAAACGACAATGAAGTAGAGGAGACTTGTGAAGGCTTGGAGAAATATTTAACTGGCATTGGTGTTGATCTTTGGTACAGTGACATGCCATCTCAGAAACCCCCCTTCTCTACATTTCAAAGGCATTCCCGCTCAAAACATTAGCACAGTAAAGGCCCTAGGTGAGATGCAGGGAGGGACTACCTGAGGGCATTGGACCCTCCCTGCTTTCCATAACAATGGGAGGAAGGTCTGAGTTGTGGGGGGTATAAACTAGCCGGTTCCCGCTCTCCCGGGCTTCTTCTTCCCGGTGGAATCTCGCCTTGTGAGCGTTTATTCCCCTTGGAAGCTTTACACGTGGTGGTCGCCATCTTGGCCTACACGTGGCTGGGGTTCTGGCCTGGAATCCTAAGCATCGGGTTTTTCCTTTTGCTGATTTGTATGCCTGAACCTGTGATAAGTAAAGCTTTTTAAAACCGCATCGGATTCCTGAGTGTCCATCCATTCCTCGCCGGCCCGGAGGTAGAAGGGAACTTCGCTTCCCGGCACTGTCGGGGACCCTGGCGGAGCGACCCGACACTGTACTATCTCTCTGTCCCCGGGTGATAACTTTCAATTCCCCAACAAACTGTTATCCTGTACCCTTCTAGGCTGTGACTGTTCCTGCCACCTGCAGTCTTGAGCTGAGGAATGAATTAAACAAAGATCCAAGAGCACCTCAAGCTTGTATTGTCACCTGCTTTCTGTCATGGCCCAGTTCTCATCCGCATGTGGCTAGGGCTTCAGGGAAACAGAAATAAAATCAAAATCCAAACGTATGTCTTTGGTTTGACTATTTTTGGCAACTGAAAAAAAAATAAACAAAAAGAAATTTCAGATCAAGTGAAAAGCTCCGGAGCAGATAACTCAAGTGCATCCTATAAATAGTTAAGTAACAAACACTTTTCCTTTGTGACTGGCACACAGAAATGGTCTAGGTGGATTCATAATTCTCATAGTAAATTCTGACAAAAACAAACGAGGGAACTTCTGAAGTATTTTGATCAAAGCATGCACAAAACTCTGGGCAGAGACTTTGTCCTTAAGTCAGATCGACCTGACAATCGTATGATTCCAGTCTCTGTAAACTGTTTATTGCTGAAAGAGCAGATGGATCTGAGGGTGAAAATGGAATATTCTGTCTTTAGACATGTTTATGTGTGTGCACACATGGTCTCAGCTGCCCAGATGCATCCGTACACACAAAAAAATGCAATGCACACAGAGGCACCATATAGTGCTACCAATCGACCTTTGAAGCATCAAGCTCCTGAAATGTTATATTCTTATTTTGTAGGTGAGACTCATCTGCTTGACTCTAATGAGCACTATTATCAAGATCTTGGGTCTGCTTTAGCTTCTGCTTTAGATTCTGCTCAGAATCCTGAGCCTAGTTTTTTAAGTTTACTACAACCTGAGTATTCTGTAAAACATTCTCCTGGGATGTCTCTGTTTCCGTTCAGAAATGTGGTAATGGGAGATCCTGTTTCTCTCCTTATGGTCACACCTAGGAAGCATAGGCACTAGACCAGCTGGGCTGGGATGTTGGGTTCTTTCAAAATCTGAGGGGACTGCAGTTCAGACATGATTCATGAACTTTCTAAAACTCAGACAAAGGAGAAATACTGACCACTAAAGGAGAGAGGCAGCAGTTAATTTTTAGACTCAGATAGTTGTGTCCAGAGAATGCGATTAGGAGAGTTTTCACCTGTGGCTAGGTCAGCATGACAGCATGGCCATGTTGAGAGAAGTATGTGGTATGTTATCATAAATGCCTTGGCCTGAATTTACATAAATTCTTACCTTGTCATCAAAATAATACATTTATTAATGATGTCTTCCAGCCAATTAAAGTTCCTTTGAAACTAGGAAGCCAATTTCAAGTATTCTTATTTGCAGGAACAGTTTATTTTTTAAATTAAATATTTTATTATACCACCGTGAGATATACAATTACAATGTTGTTCATGTTTGGAGGTTTCGGTCACATAGTGTTCCAGCACCCGCACTCCACCACTGACCATATCCCACCACCAATGTCCCCAATTCCCTCCCCCTCCCATAGCCTGCCTAAATGGCAGGTTCTTTATCTCTTTTCTTTCTCCCTCTCTCTCCCTTCCTTCTCCTACACATTGTGGGTTGCACTACATACACTTGGAAGCCATCATGTGCATTTTTTTGCCTGTATTTAATGCTCAGTTCTATGTTGGTATCAGCCCTTTCGACATTTATTCACACATGTTCCCTTTTCTGTCTTACCTAAACTCTGACTCCCTCATATTTGCGATAATTTCCACTTTTGGTAAGACCACCTGATATATTTATGTCATGCAAATAAATGCAGTCATTCTATGTCTCTCTCTTTCCTTCTGACTAATTTCACTCAACATGATCCTTTCCATGTCCATCCACTTATAGGCAAATTTCATAACTTCATTTTTCCTGACAGCTGCATAGTATTCCATTGTGTAGATGTACCACAGTTTCTTTATCCAGTCATCAGTTCTCGGGCATACTGGTTGTTTCCAGGTTCTGGCTATTGTGAATGGTGCTGCAGGAACAGTTTAGAACTCTGTGTTCTGAAGGGCACCCTTGAGAACACAGTCTGAAGTCACTGTGACTAAGAAGACTCAGAGTTCTGAGTACCCATCAATACTGGGTAGAAACAGGGGCAGACTAACAAGGTCTTGTAGCTGTGGTAGTTAGTGAGCAAATGGATTAATCTGACTTGCTACTGGGTTGAAAGATTTTCAGATGAGAGGCTGGAGAGGTGTTAGACTTGGTAAAGCATTTGCCTAGCATGCAACTCAATCCCTGCCACTACATTAGGTTCCCTGAGCCCCATTAGGAATGATCCTTGAGCACAGAGCCAGGAGTAAGCCCTCATCACTGCAGAGTATGGCCCCAAATCCAAAAATCAAATAAAAAGAATTTGATGATGAAATTACAAGCAATTTCAGGCACTTGAAAAACATTCTATGAGGGCCAGAGCGATAGTCCAGCGGGTAGGGCATTTGCCTTGTACGCGGCTGGCCTGTGCTGCCCAGGTTTGATCCTCGGCATCCCATATGGTCCCCTGAGCACCGCCAGGAGTAATTCCTGAGTGCAGAGCCAGGAGAAACCCCTGAGCATTGCCGGGTGTGACCACTCCTCCACAAAATAAAAGAATAAAAAAGAAAAACACTCTAAAGGAGCTTATGTTTGAATATTTAGAAACTTAGAGAAAATGAAAGAATTATTGAAGTGTGTTTATATACCACCACCATCTGCTTCATCCTGGCTGGGTAAATAGAGGTCCAGGGGTTTGTATAGTACAGTTCCGTTTATTCCTTATATTCCAGTATTGTATTGTTTTCCTTCCTATGTTTCCTGCTTTATCTCTCTTGAACCTCTCTCCCATGTGAAAGGAAATAAATGGAGAGGGAAATAGAACTCCATTTTAGAACAAAGATCAGAGCCATTTGTGTTGAATGAGTATATATTTTTTAAATTTTTTTATATCAGGCTCAAAAGGAAAAATTCATCTTGTCATTCTTTGAAGATTTAAGAAGGTCTTTAGTTTTGATCTTGGGGAGTGGAAAGTATCTAGGCTATAACATAATTACCAAATACCATAAAGGCACCCCGGTGGCATTCACTGAGATGCGTGTGGAGTCAGCTCTGAAGTGAGATCATTCGGCAAGATTATGTGTTCTTCTGCACTGTGGCAGCTGCCTTGGAGCAAACATAAAATCGGAAAGTTGTATTTAACCAGGGATTGGATTTTTTGCCAAGTTAATAAGACACCATAGAGAGGAAGAAAATATGGAACCTAAGTTATATTAGGCCAACATAGAGACAGATTACTGTTGAGAGATACAGAAATAATAACTTCAGAGCTAACAGAGTTGTTATATCATGAGGAGAATAGAGGAAAGAGGGAAAAGATTTTTCAGTTAGGAGAATATTGAGAGATGGGGAGTGGACACAATGCTGAGATCAGACCCAGGGTCTCAGCATCAAAGTTTCTGGCTATAAGCGTCTCCTTGAAGGACTTTAGGATGGCCCAAGTGGTATTTGGGGGCAGATATTTAGTTTGAATTGTTAATAACTAGCTGGCCATCTGAAAATCCATCTTAATTTCCCTCTTCAAAAGGGAAAGACAGATTTCTTCCTACAGAGCACCTGCAGCTGGTCCCTCTTGTCACTTGTTCAAACATCATTTGCCAGCTGGTGATGCGGCAGAGAAAATAGCACCGTCTGGGCGTGTGATAACATCTGATACCTGTGGTCTGTGTGCTCAGCCCCATTAGCAGTCTTGCTCATGCTGGGGCAGTAGTAGGGAGGAATCTCCTCCTTCACCTGGTCTAAAGCAGGCGGGCTCCCCCTTTGTGATTCTGAAGGACGATGGAAAACTGTGTCAGTCACACCCACCTTCTAAGGTAGCGTCTTGGAAAGGAAACTGAAAGTCACTCTTCTGTTCAGTAAAAAAAGTAAACACAGCAAGAGGGTATGCAGCGAGACAATTTTCAGCTTTGATTTCAATGTTCACAGATGGGCTCAGTGGCAGAAAGTCAGTTGTAAAAAACTGTAGGCACATTCTCTCCTGATTTTCTTAGCACATCAAAATAGAGTCCTTGCTATGAAGTCCCATGAGCCCAGAAGTTTTAAATGTACTATTTTTGAAATAAGGTTGTTTGAGGAAAAGAATATCCCAACTTTCTGAATTTCTGAAACTTCAGAAACCCAAGTAACCCAAGAGCATATTTCCTTTTAGTCTCTTAATATTTGTTTTGTTTCAGTGCCACACTTATATGTGCAAAAAGCTTACTCCTGGATCTATACTCAGGGATCACTCTTGGCAGTGCTCGGGAACCGTATTCAGTGCCAGATATCAAACTGGGGTCATCTACACTCAAGGCAAAAATGCATTCTCCCTCTACTTACTATGTTCTCCAACTCGTAGACTCTTAATATTGACCAGTTAAGTCATGGAAAGTTATAAGCAATAACAGTACTCTGAATATTGGATGGTACTTCTGAAAATGCTTTCTAAAAATTTATATTTTTATTTCTCTGAAAAACTGTGATCATAAAATAAAGGATAATTGTGCTAAAGGTTTCTAGAATCCCTGGCTGAACCATGTGCAGTGAGTTGAAGGAACTTGAGTGAAGTTGGGTGCATGCACATAGTAGCTGTAGACTCACAGACATGGGGCAGAGCTGCTACTGGCTCTCCCTGTGCCCAGCCACTCATCAGGCTCCCAGGAGGGATGGTGGGTTCTAGCCCTGGCCCGCCACCCCAGCAGAGCCTCACAACAAGCCAGACGACCCCCCCATTCCATGAGGGCCTCCATTTTATGCATCTGGACATCCCCCTGGTCAGAACTCCACCCAGCAGTCCATCCTATCACAGCCCGGCAAGCGGCCGCGTGGTTCATCAATAAATGCTGGATTTAGAGATGACTACAAGAGTATGCTACCCGCATGGCAGAACCTGGCAAGCTACCCGTGTCATATTTGATATGCCAAATACCAGTAACAATTATAGACCTCATTCCCATGACCTGATGGAATGGTTTGAGGATCTTTATGTTCTTGGAGCAAGCAGGTACCCTTGGGCTCTACTTGCATGAGACAGGACATATGGAGATGTTATTGGTGCCCGCTCGAGCAAATTGATGATGAATGGGAAGAAAGTGATACAGTGATACAGTGAGACTCAGCTTAGAAGAGTTGTGATGAATTACAGGAAAGTGTTGTGTAATTCTCTTTAACCCACAAATTTACAGCAATCAGAGGAATATAATAGGAAAAAAAGTGAACTGTGGAGTAAAGAAAATAGAAGTTAGGTGATTGCAGCAACCCTGACATAGTTATTAGGAAATCCTTAATACCCAGATTTTCCACGTTAGGAATAAAAGCTCATAAATGTCCCAGTGTGGCCAGATACTCTGGAACCCTGGAGCTACCCCAGTCAATGGGAGTATGTTAATTATATTTTCACCATTTTTCCCTAAAGAAGGAAACTCAGAAACTCTTTTCATCTCAGATCCAAGCCAAGAAGCTGTTTTTTCCAACCAAAGAGTCAGGAAACAATTGACCATCCTAAATATACATCTGAGGGAAGAAAACGACACTGTGGAATTCATCAAGTCATTGAAAACATTGATGATATTAAATATGTGAGAAGAACAGAACATTTTTAGCAGAAGGAGCCATTAGCAGCCAACTTTTTAGTAGGATATTTTGCGGGGCTAGTAAACAAGTCTTCAGGAAATAATAAATAATAGTGAAAGGATGCTGCATTAATTTTAGATGGAGGTTAATTACATATGCAAATACTTGAGCCTTACTCTGTGAAAGAAACCACTAAATAGCGGTGGTGCGGACAAGAATTAGGAGCAGGTAGTTTTAGTAGACTTGAGCAATGCAATCAGCTACCACTCTTAGTGATAATGATCAATGGTGATCATAGTCGCTGCCAGTGTCTACAGTTATGTAAGCACCTATGATGAGTCAAGGCCTAATTAAATTTTTCATGTGTGTTAATTATTTAAATGGGAAGAGCGCACATAATCTTCTTGAGAAAAGAGATTAAACCTTTTTTTAGATTTGCAATCAAAGCCATCAAGAATGGTACATGACATATAGTAAACACTCAAACTAACCAATGCTCCAGGCTATATTAAACCTCGATTTATGTCTTCCATAATATTCCACTAGTTCTTTCTCCCCACTTATTTAAACACAGTGATGTGTTTAAATAAGTGATGTGTTTAAACACATTTGTTCAAGATGATTTGTTACAGGTATTCAGTATTCTAACACTAATCCCACTTCCTCTTCTTCCTCCATCATTGTCCCCATTTTCCCAACCACCCCTCAAGTCGGTCCCCATAGCAGGACCACAATAATTTATTTCCTATTGCTTGTTGCCACTAAATGGCTAATGAAATGATAAAAATACTTCAGTAAAAGAAAATTTGTGATAATTGTTGTATCGAACAAGTGGAACATTAAGTCTTTGAGGGTTCTAGGCTGTGCTTGCCACTTAAACCCATGTTAATGTTTTTTTTAAGTCAAGATTAGTTGACTTCCACATTGCATTCTATCTAACCTGGTATGCTCCTGCTGGGATGTTAGTATTGTGGAGTCTGGAGGTGTCACATGCTCTAGAAAATCCAGAATACTTAACTGAAAAATCCAGCTGGAAACATAGTGACAGGTATTGGGGTATGTATGCAGCTGCTGGCACTTTGGTTGGGTGGAAACTTGATTTGTCCTCCTCTCAAGATTGCCCCCGGAAGCCTCATCCATGACTGGGTATCCCCCAGGTTTTTTTGCCTAGTTGATCTCTTTTGAGATTTCCTTATGAGCCTCTGTAACAGGGACACTAGATGAACTTAGATAGTAGTGGCAGTGGGATGTGGGTATGGATGTGGGGTTGTGGGAATTATGGGGAGATGGGGGAGAGGTTGCCCATCTCAACTCATAGAAGTCCCAGAGTTTTCAGCCAACCCCCCCCACTATATCTGAGATTTCCAGCAGCTTAGCATCTCTGTTGAGGTCAGTTGTGAGGCATTGGAGTCTGGCTGGAGGTATGGTGTCAGCTGTTGGGATGTGATTGTTCACCAGTTTTTGCATAGTTCTCTGGGGTACAGGAGCCCCTTGCCTCACTATAGATATGGCCAAACTTGGCCTGTGCTTGCTCTCCTCAACTTACTTAGACTTAGCTATGTTAGTGCTAAATTGTCTCATCAAGGACCTCCCCAGATGTAAACTGATTCAAGAATCGTTTGACCAGCCACAGCTCCCTTTCCCATTCCTTTCCCAGTAAAAAGACTACTTGCACACAGGACAGCTAGAGCAGTGCTAATAGCTCTTGCCTCAATTGTGCCATAAAATTGACCCTAGAATAAAGACATGGGGTTTAAGAGAAAGTATTGAAAGGGGATAGAGATGTTGCACACACAGTGGGTAGGGCCCTTGCCTTGCACATGACAGACCTGGATCCAATTTCTGGCATTGTTCTGGTCCCCTGAGCTACTCCAGGAGTGATCCTGAGCACTGCTAGGTGTGACTTCACAAAATACTTTGAAAAATCAAAGTTTTTTAAAGATAACTTCAATATGTAGTTAAGCTTGAGTCTCTTTTGCTGTGTAGTCCCACTTGTTCATTTCTATTTTTGTTGTCTTTGTCTCTGGAGGTAATTGTTGAAGACATAGCCCAGAGAGTTCTGCCTGTTGTAGTTTATAGATTTTGGCCTAATATCGAGGCAATCCACTTTATGAATGGTGTGCACATTTCCACTTCACTTATGAATAGTGTGCACAGTTCTACTTCATTTATGAATGGTGTGCACAGTTCCACTTCATTTATGAATGGTGTGCCAGTTTCACTTCACTTTTCTTATAAGTTACTATAGAGCTGCCCCATTAGCATTTGTGGAACAGACTTGTCTTGCCCCACTTTAAGTACTTGACTGCTTTGACATAGACTGTCCATAAATATGAGAGGTTATCTTCAGACTCTCGATTGTGTTCCATTAGTCTCTGAGTCTAATGGATATTTAAATGAATTAAAAATATTTAAATGAATTAAAAAATCCCAGTACCAACAATGCAGAACTTACAATGCTGATTATTCATGAAAAGATGACTGGGTATGCAAAGTAAGATAAATATGCATTAGTAATGAGGAAATGAAGAGATGAGAGTCACCTCACACCTGTTACAGTAGCTGTCATGAAAGAAATAGGGTATACTAAACGCGAAAAACCATAAGGAGAAAGGGCATCTCTCATACATTATTGCTATAGCCATTATGGGAGAGAGAGGTGTCATATATTTCAGCACTTCTATCCCCGGACACCTCTTGGGTGCAGTCAGTTACAGCTATACTTCAGGACCGCATCATCAGCCCCCTCTCATGGTACCACTGGCCAGTTAGTTGTGAATTGCCAGGACTGTCACCTAAACCTCCTGAGCAGCATTTGAGAGTTCCCCCTAAATAAACTGATGAATGAGTAAGCAAAAACATTAATTGGCACAGGCTATAAAATTATCTGGCATGTTTTAAAAACTATAAACAGAAGCTAACTGTAAAGGAAGGTAGAAGAAAGTATGGCTTTGCTATAGGAAAAATTTTTTAAAAGAATTCAAAGATTCATGGGTTTGAAGGCATAAACCATAGGTATGAATCAAAATGAAATACAGAACTCAGTGCTCCAGGAAAGAAAGGAAAATACTTCACTGAGCTGCAGAATAATTTCAAGCATTTTCTGTACATGATTGGAGTCCCTGAGGAGGAGCCAGAGAAAAAGGGCTCAAAGACAAGTGGGCATAAAAATTTTTTATATATTTGATTCACTGCATCATCTCCGAAAGTGTAAAGAAACTCAAACAGAAGAAAACAATAAACATCTTTTTAACAAAAAAAATTTTATCACTGTGAGTTGTACAAATACAAAGATTTATGATTGAGGTTCAGTCATACAGTTTTCCAGCACCCATCCCTCCACCAGTGCACATTTCCCAACACCAATGTGCCCAGATTCCCTCCACCCCAGCCTGCCTCTATAGCAGGCAACTTTGCCTCTTCTCTCTCTCTCTCTCTCTCTCTCTCTCTATCCCCCCTCTCCTCTTCCATCCTTCTCTTACACATTATGGCTTGCCCCTACATACATTTAGGTATTATCTTGTATGTATGTCTACAGCATTTAAATTTTTATTATACCACCATTTAAACCCAATCTGTTCCAAAAAATAATCCTTTGCCTATATTCAATACTCAGTTCTAGTCTGTTGTTACTGTTTCCAACAATTAGTAGAAACTGGTATATATTTATACACCACAAATGAATGCAGTTATTCTATATCTGTCCTTATCCTTCTGACTAATTTTACTCAACATGATAATCTCCATGTCCATCATTTGTAGGTAAATTTAATGACTTCATTTTTCCTGATAGCTACATAGTATTCCATTGTGTAGATGTACCATAGTTTCTATCCAGTCATCTATTCTCGGGCATTCACGTTGTTTCCAGATTCTGGCTATTGTCAATAGTGCTGCCATGAATATAGAAGTGCAGATGGTGTTTCTGTAGTGTATTTTTGGGTCTCCAGGTTATATTTCCAGGATTGGTATTGCTGAGTCAAACGGGAACTCAATATCTAGAATATCTAGTTTCTGGAGGAATGTCCATATTGTTTACCAAAAAGGCTGGACCAGTCAACATTCCCATGAAAACTGGATGAGAGTCCCTATTTCCCCTCATTTGTGCCAGCACTGGTTGTTCTTGCTCTTTTGGATGTGTGTCAGTCTCTGTGGTGTGGGATTGTATTTCATTGCTGGCAAAACACATCTTAATCAAACTAATTTTAAATGGCGATAAAAAGAGAATCTTAAAATCAACAAGAAAAATCAACATTGCATGGATTGGAGGTGGATAAGAAGGGAATGAGGGCAGCTCTGCATGCCCAAAGGTGTATCAGACTGTGCCCCACATTGACCAGTGGGTGTCTAAGCAGCGAATGAGTCAGGCAAAACTTGACAATAACATTGCAAACCAGAAGCCAGAGCAGGGACCAGAGCAATAGTCCAATGGGGAGGGCTTTTGCCTTGCATGAGGCCTACCCGGGTTTGATCCCCAGCATCCCATATGGCTCCCTGAGCATTACCAGAAGTAATTCCTGAGTGCAGAGCCAAGAGGAATCAATGCTCAGTTCTAGTCTGACGTTCTAGTTCTAGTCTTATGCTCAGGAATGCCTGGGCATCGCTAAGTGTGAGTAATAAAGCCAAAAAAAAAATCATAAAAACTTAGAAGCCAGCTGAAATATACTGGTAAAAAAGAATAAAAACTTATCAATCCACAATTCTCATGGAGTAAATCTACCTTTTAAAAACATAAGTGAAGTGTTTCATTCTTATTGATAAATACTCATTTTTCTGTTGTTGGAGTGTCTGCAATTATAAATGTAACTTTTTTATATAGACATTTATTTAAAAAACATTTATTAGATTTGTGTTTGTGGGCCAGGGACATGTAGCATTTCTCTAAATATTCAGTATCTCTTTGTGTGAAGCTACAAATTTTTTAATTATCCCAGCATATAAAATTGCTCCTCAGTATAATTGAACATTTTTTTTTCCTTTATGGAGTCTGTTACTTTCAGCCAAAACACAGCAAGTGCAGCTGAATTATCTGAATAATCAGGAGTTCTAGTAACAAAACTCATATGCATACTCATCAATAAGTCAATATATGTTGCATAAAAGTAATTTGATTTTATAGTATGCTGTTCAGTGTGACAGAAACAATATAAAATGCATTTGATTTACTCTTATGTCTGCTTTAATTTTAGATTAATTTTATGAATTATTAATAATTAAAACCAAATGACATCCATAATGTCTGAATTATCTTTTTTTATTTTCTCTATAGAAAAATATATTGCCATATCATCATCATGTGAAGTTTATTCAGCCAGCAAACTGCAGAAAAGAAAGATTACTAGAGAGGGCGTTAAATCATTAATTAGTAGAATTATTTTTATTTCTTTGAATTTATGACTATACATTTGTTGACTTTTAAAAATGCCTAATTTGGTATTTTTTTTCTAAATATACATTTGTTTATATTTAACTTGGGGAGCTATGAAGTGGTCCTCAGGGCACGGGGGGGGTCATTCCTAGCACTTGTTGTTCAACATGACCGGCAGTTCAATGCTTGGGACTGAAGAGATGGTGCCTCCCAGGGCCGATGGATGACCAAGGCCATACTCAGCAGTGTCCAGGGGCCTCCAGGTCTGGGTTGATCTAGCAGAAAGGGTGGGGTCCATATGATACCAGGGACAGAACCAGGCTTGGTGCATGCAAGTCTGTGCCCACCCCCTGTACTGTCCCCTAGCTGGTACGTTTATCTCATTCTGCAATTGGCACTTTGGTTTATAGTGTTTGGACCTCAACACAATGGATAATCTTTCAGCTCTGCAAACATTGCATGTCTCTACCCTAGCACAACTCTGGTAATTATGGAACATGGATGTCTGTCTTCCAATGCCCACTTTTTAAATTTTTATTATACCATGTGAATAAACAATTACACGGCTGTTCATAATTGGGTGTTTCAGCACCCATCCCTGCACCAGTGCCCCATTCCCACCACCCACTTTCCAAACACTCTCCCCACCCAACCCCAGCCTATCTCTATTGCAGGCACATCTTCTTTCTATTTCTCTCTCTGTCTCTGTCCCTGTATTTCTTTCTCTCTTTGCTTACAGTTTGTGACTTGCCCTACTGATATTAACAGTATATGATGTATCTGTGCATATTTAATAGTGAGTTCTAGTGTGAAATCATAATTCCCCATTCCACATAACCTCTCCAGTTTGTTGCAACTAGAATGCTCATTACAGTGTATAAATGTGAAAGCTCCTCGGGAAGGACCTGGTCCTAAAATCCATTATTGTCTGTGCAGAGCGGCTGCAAGGCAGCACAACTGTGGGTATGGAATGTCTCTCTCTTCCGGGTCCAACACCCACTTTTAAATTCACCTCTAGGTTTGGATACTTGGTGGAAGCTTGATTATCTCTTTTCTCGGGATAATTATATTGGAGATAGTAATATATACAAGCATCTAACATAAAAGTTTGAAATGGAAAGAAATATAAGGCAGGAAAAGGAACTAAGCTTCTGGTTCGGTCTTGTTATACTGGATGCTGGTCCTCAGTTATGTCATTCAGCATTCATGTACTCAGGAATAAAAAAAACATTGCAACTCAAAGGCTATTCTATTCTTATTTTCCTGCCAGCCATGAATCATACTCTCCCCATAGAACCCAGGTGCCATTGGGAATCCTGTATTCGGTGGGAATATAGTTTTTCTCCAATCACCATTCTGTCCTCTACTTTATGGTTTTTCTGACTTGGTAAATTTGTCCTTGTGTCAGTAATCTTGGTCTATCTCATCACTCAAGTGAAGACCAACCCTCTTACAAATTTCTACAGTGTCCTTTTTGTTTTATAAATGAAATGAATCATCTTCAAGAAAGCTGGAACTATAACTTACTGTAATTTCATCTCTCACCTGAGTCTTGAAAAATGGAACTTCTCAACAGTTTCTAGATAGAATTATAGCATGACGAAGAATGAAGGGAACCTTCTGCTGTTAAACACTCTGTGGAAGTCTTTATTTCCACAAATTTCTCAGGAAAATGCAAATGCATGAAAATCTGATTTTTAAAAAATATGGATCTTTACGTGTGATGTCTAATGGGTTCCATGCATGAATTTATCCTGAATGTGCATACTCATAACGACATGAATGTAATCAGGATTCTAGAACCATATTTGATGTTTTTGGGGATATTTTCAACATTCTTGGAATGTGTTTTGTGTACACAGTATTCTTGGAATGGAACATTTAAAGGACTACTTTTATGTATCATCTCTCTGAGCTTGAACTATGAATAGATGACATAGAAGAATAGGCCATTTTTGACCTAGGAAGGATTGTTTTCCAAACATTTCTGTTGCTCCTTGTCAGTTGAATATCATTCAGGAAAAGGCTTTTACCCTGGATAGCAACAGCAGATCCAGGAGAGAAAACAGTTCTATGTGGTTTATGTAGTCTTTTGGTGTGGCTTTAAATCAATGTTGGATAATGTTTACCATCGGCTCTCCAGGCCCTCCCTTACCTTTCATTCACTCACAGACACTGAATGATTACAAAGGAGTTTACATCAGTGGGAAAACTACTACTTTTCAGCCTAAGTATATAGAAGTCAGTTTTTATTTGGGCAGGTGGGCTACACCATCTGTGCTCAGGTCTTCCTCCTGAGTCTTTCTCAGGGGCTACTCAAAAGGGCCAGTGTTATGCCAGGGATCAGTCAAGCTGACCATGTGAAAGGCAATGTTTTAACCCCCTGTATTCTCTTTTGTTCTGTAGTGTTAATTTGAAGGATAGGGCAATTTCCCCCACCCTTTGCTTTCTGTTGAGTCTGAAATGAACACGGTGGCAATTGATAGGGGGTGACGGTTTTAGGGCAATGCATTTTCCCCATTATTAAGACAATTGTTTATCAGGTTAGCCAACAGAAAGGGGAATGAACCTGCATTTTCTAAAATTAGCTGCTTAGCCCTCTGTAGATAGAAGGACATGCACAGATCCTCTCACTTTAAAAGGCTGTGACTTTGTCTATAGACCAAACCTCATGTGCACTCTGCTCTCTTGCTGGATTCAGTTTCTCTCAGGACTGTCTTTGGCTTTGAATACTCTAATCCATCTGCTTCTGGCTCCTGCTTAGCCCTTTAATTTTTTCCAATACCTGTAATTTCCTCTGTCCTGAAAGTCAATTCTCCAAGAATATTTTAACTTGTTTTTCTGGCCATGATTTTGATGACTTGGCTGTCCTTTCCATCACAGGAAGAAAAAAAAACTACTTCAGAACTGTCTTAGTCTTGCACCTTCTGGCACTTTTCAAGGTTGCTAAGGCCATGAAAATAGAGAGAGGTTTTAATTCAGACATTGGGAAGATGGAATAGCTAGGGTGAACTATTGGGGTTTAAATGGAGAAAGAGCATTGGCAACCATTTGGAAGAAAGATTGGAATCTGGAATATATTTTGTCATACTTTTATTCCTGGTTAGAGATTCACTCCATACATTTGTACCATGCAGAATCAGCATGCTAAGTCCATACACATGTCACCCTTACTTAGACTAGGTCAGCAGGTTCACTGAATGGTCCACCTGCTAAAACATTGATTAGACCCACCAATGTCTCCTAAAAGCTTTTGCACTTGCAAGGAAGCATCAGCTCTTTTAAAGTCCTTGTCCTTTCCTAGGGTCGTGAATCCCAGAAGGCAGGCACTCTGAGTATTGGGGAGCCTTTGTAGCTTTGGTAGCAACTATAGCTTTTGCTATTTTCAAACCAGAATTTGAGGATCTTCTGCTTCCTCTGTTAGTTAGCTCATGGACTTCTCTTTCATAGAAACTTGACCTTAGTTGGGACAGAACTCAGGTGTTTCATCCTGCATGCTACTAGGTCTCGCTATTCATATGCCAGTGTTTCTGCCACAGGACTATTTTATTGCTGCTCCTCTCCTGGTATATAAAGGACACGAGCGCTTTATTTATCTCTCTAACCCCAAATCTTCTTGGCCATACTGACTGGTGAAAAACAAACACTCCATAACATGTGCTGAGTGAATTAAGATGACAATGTTTGTACAAAACTTGTACAGTTAACATGTACTTACAGAGAGTAGTACAGCTATTCTTTACAGGTGATTTTTAGCAAAGTGGGGAGTCATTGAAAATGGCTTCTTTTAACAGTATTGCAAGCCACAGAATCTTAGTAAAAAGATCTTAGCTTCAAAAAATATTTTATTTTCTATTTTGTGTTTAGGAATTAGATTGATTTTGGGGGATTTGTTTTCATTTTTATTGTAGTAAAATTACTTCTAGAAATTGATGAGAAACTTATTGGATCTTTATCTTTTGAAAATGTTTAATAGAATATTCTGGGAAATCCCGTCTGACTGCCTTTTTACTGTTTCAACTAAAATTGAGTCAATTTCAGTTGTGTGACAAATGGTTGATGTAGATAACAGCATTTCCTCTCTAGTTCCACTGTTGAATTTCATGATTTTTATGTGACACGGTGAATTGTTTTGGCTCTGAACAGAAGGAAACCTGATGTCCATTGTTTAGCTTTTGAAAACATGCATCTCTTGGTTATAAGTCTTCTTGCTCTGGTTTTCTTCACAACTTGGAGGTGGAGATTGTAATAGATGCCTCAAGCCTAGTGGTACTACTGGAGATTGAGGGAATACACTGAAGATTCAAACAGCTGTCTAAACTTGCTTTTTCCAAGGGCAAGTTCTCCTAAGTTATTGTATTGATTTAATTTACATTCAAATTGCTTTGAATTTTGCAGTGTATTTTCACTTGAATGATTTGCTATCAAGTGGAGAATGAATAGAGGACATGTACAGACTGAAGTGTGGGGCTGAATTTTAAAGTAGTTACTGATATTAATAACAAAGCAAGGGTGGAAATGAAAGGAGCAAACAGTGGTTTAGCATTATTTCTGAAACAAATTGGAGAAAATTGCATTGGTTATAAATCTCTCCCCAAAGTGTAGTTTTACTTAATCTAAAGATTCATATATCATACATTTGTTTATCTTAATTTTAAAAATATTAATCAGAATATCAATGCAATGAAGTTGTAATTTAAATCAGAAGTAGGTTTTTTTTGATGCACTTTGACTACAGGATGCAGCATTATTTAAAGGCTCATTTTGGAATATGTGGTCTACAATTTGTAAGTAGTTAAATAATTGAATCATCTGACTGCTTAAAATATAAATGAGTAAAACCTTTAGTATGTGACTTGGCGTTCTTGTTCACTTGTTAAACCTATCTTGAGACCTACTGAAAATTTTAGTAGTTCGCAATATTTGTACCATCATCTGTCACGAAGCAGTGCCAATTTCTGTAGGTGCTGTACTTACTTCTGGCTGTTCAGGTTAAGAGAATAAAGTGTTTCTGGTACAAATACATTCTCTCCATATATATATATATATGGATATATATATATATATATATATATATATATATATATATATATATATGGAGAGAATCTATATATATGTATAGAGAGAGAGAGAGGGGTTTATATTTTCTCTAAGCTAAACTTTGTCTGTATGTGTGTGTGTGTGTGTGTGTGTGTGTGTTTCTAAATGAAGAGGGAGAGGGGCTTATCTTTTCGAAGCTAATTCCATTTTGCTAGTGTTGTGACAGTATCCTGGAGAAACCATTTCTGTTTAATGCCGTGGCAGATGGCAACAAGCACAGTAACTACTTCACAGGTGCTCAACTATTTTATAAATGAATAAAAAGAGTAAACATGATGGAATGAAATAGGCAGAAAGGCACAGAGTAAATGGACCCAGTCACCGACATGAGCTAAAGAGGTGGAAGTGAGCCTCTTCCTCAGAGATTAGGACGGAAGTAGAAGAGAAATGTGGATGTCAAACCTATAACATTTAAATAGAATCTGTTCAGTTACGCAATAAATAGTATTTATTTGGAACCTGTAGTGTGCCTAGATTTACACATTTGGTCCTCACAGACCTTCTGTGGTATCCACCAATAATGCCATTTTATAGAATTTTTTGAAGGCTTGAGTCTCTCTCTCTCTCTCTCTCTCTCTCTCTCTCTCTGTTTCACACCATTTTGTAATAAACTTGAAAACTCATGCAGGTCTTGTGCAATAGGTATCCTTGTAAAACATACTTCTCTCTTCCTCTAGCACCTGGCCTGGCAGTTTGATTTAGTCTGTTAACAGCAGTAGCCTCCTGAGAGAACGTTGCTGTTGAGCTGACCCATTTCCTGAGTCTTTTGAGTGTTTCAGTTCTGGAGGTAAATGTTAGCCATGTTCCCTCTCTGAGACCACAATGGAAAACTGACTCAACAGTGACTTATAGCCAGTAATGCTCAACCTACTTTTTGACCATGGTCCTCTTCAGGTTTCTTCCTTCCTGTGGCTCTTGGATGATCCCTGTCTGCTTCCATGTCCCCCACCCTTTATATGTTTTATCTGTAACCCCCCTAAACCTCCTTGAATTACATCAAAATTTAGTGAACAATAATACCACATCTGTATAGTTGCAAATGCCATTCTAACCTTGATTATGTACATTTTTACTTGACTACTAGACAGGAAGTAAATAATTGCTAAGTAGAGATACAAAATTCATGAAATAGAGTTTAGATTAGTGTGAAAAATATGAACAAACTTCACAAAGCATTAATGATTGATCATGTGTATATCAAAATTATGCCACTTTTAACCAACAAGTGGTATATTGAAATATATTGAGGACTGACAGGTTGCTATTTGAACCCAGTTGAGAAATGTTCATTTGTGAGTCCATGGAGCATGGTAGGAATGAAGAAGCAATACAGGGTTCAGCAAGCACCTGGTGGGGTGGGGAGGATGCACAGAGCTCCCCCAAACTTAGACTTTGTTTTAAACTAGGAGGGCATTTGCATCTCTGCTGTTTCATATATCTTTGGCAGTCTTCCTAGAAATGAAAATACCCTTCAGGATCACAA
This sequence comes from Cryptotis parvus, assembly GCA_021461705.1. NCBI lineage: Eukaryota > Metazoa > Chordata > Mammalia > Eulipotyphla > Soricidae > Cryptotis > Cryptotis parvus. The sequence goes on from JAJIBD010031699.1 coordinate 79,009, forward strand.
AGGTTAATTCTGCATTTTCTCCAATTCCTTAAAGTTTCCAGAACTGTAACAAATTGTATTTACAAAATAGATCTTGGATCATTAAACAACTTTGTTTAATTGAAACAAATGTCTTCTTTCACAATGCCTATATATAAAACAAGATGATCTTTATGTGTACTGGAAAAAATCCATTCCAATGAAAGCAGCTTTGTGAAGAGATGAGAAGCAGTGGAAGAGTCTAGAAAGATACTAAATAAGAGGATACAGAAACTTAAGGGTGGAGGGCACCCTTAGTGTAAGGGCACCCCTTACAGTATGGGGTGGGCGAACATCCTTACAGGTGATGGACTTTTTGGGAGGAGAAGCCTTCGTTTCTGTATAATTATACTTTATTGTGTCTTAGCCTTGCCACACATTTAGTTCATAGGAAAGAAATTTTATATGAGTAGCATTCATCATGAATAAAGTTCTCAGGTGGTTAAAGAGTCATAACTTGTAAAGCGACTTAAGAGATATGAACGTTTTAGGGTGAATACAGTGGACAGCTGGGAAACTTCTCAGTTGAAGGAAGTGAGATTTTATTATAAATTTTCTCCTATCTGAGTCGTTACAGTACTTCTCCCAAGCCAAACGACCTCTGAGTCAATACTCTAAAGAACACCTGATCAGAGAAGTCCTCTACTCAAGAAAATCCCATGATTACTATTGTATATTGAACAATGTAAGTGGGAGGATTCGATTTACTGATTTTCTAGACAGTTAACATCATCTAATTTAGCCTTCATCAGAATTCTATAAAGTGGGCAAGCTTGTTCTTTTGGAGAAAGTGGAGATTCAAGAGGCAACCTGAGAGGAGTGACTCTCAACACAACTGCCTCAGAGACTGACGTTGGCTACCCAGCTCATGGTCAGCTCCCGATGCCCAGGCAGCTGTTGGCCCCTTTGTTGAGTAAAAAGGTCGACACATGATCAATTGTGTTAATGCTTTGTGATCTTGTTCATAGTCTTCACTCTGGTCTAAACTCCATTTCATGAAATTTGTATCTCTACTTATCAATTTACTTCCTGCCTAGTATTTGTGCACAAAATTGATATAAATGAGGTGGGAATGGCATTTGCTATTACACAGATGTGGTATCATTGTTCCCTAACATTTTGATGTAAATCAAAGGGGTTTAAACTGTATGTCTTGTAGAATTCCTGGCTTTTGGCTTGGCTATATTTATTTACTTTTGTGTCTGTTTACTTTTTCACTCTTACTTTGATTATAATTTGGGTACCATGGTTGCAGCAGTGTTTGCATTTATGGGATTGATATGCAAAAGACACTGCACTTGCACCATTATCAGCATGTCCCAAGGCCCTTATGTCACAACTAGTCACCTCTAGTCTGCCTCTTCCTCCCAGAAAATACTTGCCCCACTACTTAGCAACCACAGTTCTACAGTCTAAGTCCAAGGGTTTTCTGTCACTTCATACTATCTGTTCCACACTTTCATTTCTCCATATGTCACACAATTCCTCAGCATTTTCTACCCCATCCCTTGCCTTTGGGTTTATTTTGCTAAAAGTAATACATTGACAGTGATTGTATCAATTTGCATTTATTGAGCTGGGACCAAATATTAAGCTTAGTGAATAAAAATGTTAAATATTCCTTCTTTGTACTCATTTTATTGCTTTTTGCATCACAGTAACATGCAAACGCAGACCCTTATAAATGGCTTACATGCACTGGAGTTCAACTGGCTCTCATTAGCAGGTACTGAGGCAGGTGGGAGCAGAGGAGCTTTGCACTCTGCAGCAGAATCGAGAGGTCTGGGGATAGTCGTCCTTTTTGGAGGTGCAAAGTGCTGGCCTGCTGTTTTGCTATTTTGTCTGTCTACTTTTGCCATATCTTACTGTGTCCAGGCCTTACCCCCTGACTTTTTAGTTTGAGGTACCAAGAATGAAACATGGGTCCTGAGAAAGCAAGGCAAGTACCTGTACCTTATTTATTGTACTGTTTCCCAGACCCAGATTCTGCATAGTTAATATATTTTTAGGTGAGAAAGATACTGTGGGTTCTTGTACATCAGCCTGGTTTGCCAAGTGTATATTTAAGGGAATTTCCTAATACATGATAAAGTTTGGTAAGCACCAGGAAAATAGAGTATTTTCCATCTTAGATTTTTATCCAATATATTATGCAACAAAGAAAAAAGGTAAAATATTTAGAATGTCAGCAATGTGTAACCATCCACCCATTATCTCATGAGTAAATATATAGAACCCAGGAGCTAATTTTTTGGTAAGAGTCTATGAATATGATTGATACTTGAAAGGAACTTGACATATTTTCAGGGATATTTTAAATTTTGAAATATAATACCAAGGATAACATATTTGAAATATAATACCAAGGAATAAAAGCACAAGAAACAGTCACTTAAACTATTTTTATGATGACCCCACACTACATTTGTGAAATGCAATATTTTCAGGAAAATAATAGTATATCTAATATGTGGGTATTGGAATTGTATAGTCTGTACCTTCATTTTGTTTTCTGCATTATAATATCTTCCAGTAATTTTTTTAATTGTAAGTAGTTGCCCCAGCAAACCAATTACTTAAAGATTATACAAGAATAGTTACTGATTTATGCCGGCCCGCCCTAAATCAGTTGCTTAGAATATATGAATATTAGAATGTCTTTTGTAATAGGCATCAGAAAAACCTTTAAAATGTGAACTTAAAAGTTGTCAATAATGAAAAGGGTGACTTTTGGGTATACATTTAAGAATTAATGAAGAGCAAAAGAAATTTCTCTCCAAAATGTGTACCAATTTGTAGCTCCCTATTCTAACACAGCCGGTTCCGTTCCTAATGAGAGTTTGGGGGTGTTCCCATCCCATGGATGCTGCCACAGGAAATAGGAGCATGGTTCTAAGACATGCAGGGTCCTGGAGTTCTCATTAGTTTATGAGCAGTAAGAAACGTGAAATGACTAACAAATAGTCCGAATACATGAACAGATTTCAAGATTCTAATAAAACACAATTGGTTTTTGTATAGACTTAATGAAATAGACTAATGATGCTATAAGAATCATCATAAAGGCAAAGCAGAGTGAAAAGACTATTGAGAAAGTCAAACACCTGGGCGCTGCAGCCTGCGCTGTGATCAGGGCATATCTCTTAGCACCTCAGGCCACAGGGATTATCTTGTACACCCACACGTTACCAGGTTCCTCTCTCTTGTGGCACAGTTGGACTCTGTGCACTGTGTCTACTTTTATAAAAAAATACTCAGTTATCCTATGTGGCTCCAATTTGCTTTTATATATGGCTTATAATGACTTTTTTTTTTCTTTTCACAACACATTTCATCTTCTTTTTTTCTTTCTGCATTACCTATCCATTTATCAAAAGAGAACTAAGAGCTGGGTTAGAACTATCTTTCTCTCCACCCACACCAGTGATACAGGAGAAACAGTGAAGAACAAACTTATATGAAGACATAAACGTGTGGAACAGACTCCTGTGTCAACCATGCTCAGGCCCTTGAGATGCGAATAATCACTGTTTGGTATTTGGTTTAGGATGGCTATGGAATGCTTTTGGGTGAAGATTTCAAGTTCTACTGAGCTCAATAAAATGCCTTTCTTTTCCTGCATGGCAAGGTGGGTGCTACCACCCCTTCAGGAAACAGAACAATTTCCTGTAAATTTAAATAAGCACTTACATTTTGATTAGCAATTTCACTCCCACATAATTACTTAGAAGAATAAAAATAGTTATCTACATAAGGACTGGCACATGAATGCTAATAGAAGTCTCCCCCCCAAAAAAATATCTATATTTGAAAATAATCCAGATGTATAATAACAATTGAATAGACAAGTTGTTTATTCAAACCTAAAGACTCCTCATTAAGAAACAAAGGAACCTGAGAGATAAAAATGGGCCTGGCACTTGCCTTGCAAGCAGCTGACATTGGTTTCTCAGGACTTCATAGGGTCCCCTGCACCCCACCAGAAGTGATCCCTGATCCCAGAGCCAAGGGTAAACCCTGAGCACAGCCTGATGTGGCCCCAAAACAAACACAAAAGTGAAGTAAATAAGTGATCACTGTATCACTGTCTTCCCTCGTTCATCATCGATTTGCTCGAGCGGGCCCCAGTAACATCTCCATATGTCCTGTCTCATGCTAGTAGAACCCAAGGGCATCTGCTTGCTCCAGGAACATAAAGAGCCTCAAATCATTTCGAATGAAGTCTACAATTGTTACTGGTATTTGGCATATCAAATACAACCCGGGTAGCTTGCCAGGCTCTGCCGTGCAGGTAGCATACTCTTGTAGTCATCTCTAAGTCCAGCATTTATTGATGAACCGCGGCCCACAAGCGGCCGCGTGAGCCGGGCTGTGATAGGTTGGTCTGCTGGGTGGAGTTCTGATGAGAGAGAAGTCTGGATGTGGAAAATGGAGGCCCTCATGGAGTGGGGGTCTGGCTTGTTGCAAGGCTCTGCTGGAGTGGTGGGCCAGGGCTAGAACCTGCCATCCCTCCTGGGCACCTCGTGAGCGGCTGGGCACAGGGAGAGCAAGTAGCAGCTCTGCCCCATTTATCACTTATTTATCAATAAGTGATAAATGCCCCAAAATTAAGTAGATCTCAAAATCATTCTGAGATAAAGAAACTACATCAGTATAGCAAGTATTACATGATTTCATTAGTTTACTATTTTATGTGGCAACACAACTTAGCGGTGATAGAAACTTATATGACATAGGTGTCCGGTATATCTGCTCCTTCCAATGTGTCCTAAACGAAGGCATTAATCACATAAAGCATGAAGGGATACTTTACAGAATGAAGTGCTCTATATGTCCATTGAAAACTAGGTATAATTGTCAAAACTCATTGAAAATATACTCAAAATAGACTATCAAATACAATTATGCTGAATTAAGTTTACTTTAAAAAGGACAGTAAATTATAGGTAATAAAATCACTGCATTATTATTACAAATTTTAGTATACTAAAATTTTTTAAATGTATTTACTAAAAACAGTAATTAAAATCTGTTCGGCATGTTGAAGATACAGAAATCTGTTTATTTCAATTGTATTATTTTATTATTAAGGTATAGTTACTGTAGCTCAATAAAATAATATATATTATTTTCAATTACACAATTTAGCAATTCAGTATTCATATTCAATTATACTGTAATTTAGCTAAGGATGTTAACAGATAAAAGTGAAATACTTTAATTAAGCAATTCCGTAATAATTGTAGGAAATAAAAAAAGAGACTGGAAGAATTGAAGATTGGAATAATTAGGAAAGTAACCCAAGAAAATAATTCCATAGGAAAATAACAATGTAGAAATCTATTTCTTTACCAAAGATAAGTTTATAGTAATAAATGAAATAAAAGTTTAATATTTTTTAGAAAGTAGAAAAGAAAGGAAATTTTTTTTTGAAACTAGAAGAGAAAGTAAAAGGTACTTCCCATGTAGAAGGGACGTAGTATAACACTGAGTGTTGAATAAAATATTTCTTAATTATGTTATAAACACTTGTTTTGAATATGCAAAAAAATAATAAAAGTGTGTTTCTGTTGCATTTTAAAATAACCTTTTTTGAGTTCTATAAATTCAATTTATAAGATTTGTACTGTTTTGTTTATTCTTTTTTCTTTTTTTAGAATGATGAGTAATATCTTCAAGTTTTTGTCTCTCATTATTACAGAGCTTTTATTTTCATGTCCAGACTTGGTAAGTGCTAAATAATTCTAAATACGTTTTTTACTGAGTTACATAACTAATATTATATATGTTTACACACAAATTTCTGGAATTCAGAAAACTAAAGGTGGGCCTGAGTGATAGCACAGCGGGTAGGGCGTTTGCCTTGCATGTGGCCGACCCACGCTCGATTCCTCGGCATCCCATATGGTCCCCTGAGGACTGCCAGGAGTAATTCATGAGCAAAGAGCCAGGAGTAACCCCTGAGCATCACTGGGTGGGACTCAGAAAAGTGGGGAAAACAAAAACTAAAGGTGGATTGTCAGTGCTGGATTCTTTTCCCTGTTGAGGGATTATGAATATGCTTTGACAAAGTTGTTTATTCCCTAGCAGAGATCTGGTTCTAGTCTTTTTCTTGTGATAATGTTTGGATGTGGGGGAAAAAAAAGATTTAGTTTATAAATTCTTGTTCTTTTTGGCTTGCTGAGAAAAATATCTGGAAACAGATCATTTGTTGTTTCTGGGAAGGAATAAAATCAAGTCAGATCATAAGTCTACATTTGAGAATCCAGTGTGGAAATAGGTCAAAGCCAGCACCTTTCACTTACTCATATTGTCCTTGCAACCAGCTCTCTTAGTGATAAAATAGATGGGATACTACTTGCTTAATAGGGTTGTTTTGTGAATAAAGGCAGATGGCATATATAAAACTGTTTCCTTAATGCCTGGAGAGGAGGAAAATGTACTAGAATGAAAGCTGATCTCGGTTCTCATTCTAAGGTCTGTTTGTTTCTACAGATGACACACTGGTTTCCTAGGTTTAATGCATTTATATTAAATACATATTGATGATATTCAATACAAACAAGTTTGCCTTTTTTAATCTACGTCATCTAGAATTCAAAATACGTACTTTTTAATTTAAAATTTTATTATACCACCATGAGATAAACTATTACAAAGCTGTTCATGATTGGGTTTCCAGTGTTCCAGTACCCATACCTCCACCAGTGCACATTTCCCACCACCAATGTCCCTAGATTCCCTCCGCCCTTCCCCCAGATGCCTCTATGGCAGGCATTTCCCCCCTCTTTCTCTCTCTCTACTCTCCCTCCCCCTCTCTCTCCCTCTCTCAACTTCTCTCTCTCTCCCTCCCTTTCTCTCTCTCTTTCCTCTCGAGCATTATGGTTCACAGTACAGACACTGAAAGGTTATCATGTATATTCCTTTACCTACTTTCAGCACTCGGTTTTGTCCAGAGTGATCATTGCTATCCACACACTGCTGGCAAACTCCCAACCACTACCAGTCCTCTTGGCCACAGTTTTCCCTGGCCTTGGATATTAGTCTCATATTATTTTTATATTCCACAAATGAATGCAATGATTCTCTATCTGTCAATTTCTATATCTGTCATATTTTATACAATAGCTGAAATTTTATATCTAAAAATCACACCTGAAATAGTAAACACTGACTCGATGGATAGTGGTTAACATTATGTAAAAGTTAAGAACATGGCCCTTGGAATCTTGGCCCACTTCAGTTAAACACTTAACTGCACAGGTTACTTCAGAGAAGTTATTTCGCCATTCTGAACCTCAACCTATTATTATACAAGGAAGTAATCATGGAATACATTTCTTACAGTCACTGGTAAGATTAGTAGACTAAATAACTCAGTGGATTCAGTAAAATGCTTGGCATATATTCCGATAGTAAACAATTCTAAATTATGGTTTCATTTATTATTTATTTAGGATAAATTTATTCTAAATTTAAGGTTTTATTTTATCTAAATTGGTTTTTGTTTTCAATAAATTTATATATTTATAATTATATAAATAATTATTTATATAATTTCAAATATAAATAACTATTTATATCACTAAATATAAATAATATATTTAATTATATTATTAAATATAAATATAGATATTTAATAGAAATTTTACACAAAAGATAGGACATAAAATAAGACCAAAAAATGGTTAGCTCTAGGATAGTAAAGTAAAAGTCAGTGTCTAGACAAAGAAGGACTAGATTGAGAAAATCAGCATTGAGTGTAAACTGGGAGTCCTAAGTATTTTTTACTTATTCCAATGTTCTTCCCTCCTCATCTCCCACTGTTCCAACCTGCATGGGAATGGCTTTCCTTGCTTTGCTTAAGGTTTACTACCCATTCATGCAGTTCTAACTACTATTGCTAGATTTTGTACTTCTTTTTTTTTTTGCTTTTTTTTTGGGTCACACCGGCGACACTCAGGGGTTTCTCCTGGCTCTTTGCTCAGGAATTACCCCTGGCAGTGCTCAGGGGACCATATGAGATGCAGGGGATCGAACTTGGGTCAGCCACTTGCAAGGCAAATGCTCTCTTCGCTGTGCTATTGCTCCTGCCCCCCAAGATTTTATACTTTTTATCTAGCAAAGATATCTCAAGTCAATAGAAAACTACTTTAATTTAAAAATGGACAAAGTACTGGAAGAAATATTTATTGAAGATGATATACAGGTAGCAATCAGACTCATGAAGAGATGTTCAGTATCACTAACCACGTGCAAGCGAAGGGATACAGTTGGGATAGTGTATCTCTGGGAAACTGGGCCAACCAGTAGAGCATCAGAAAAATGGAGACCATGTTACATTCTGGTGAGGGTGTGGAGAAGCATATCTTTCATACTCTGTTCCTTAAAAACTCAACTCACTTATATTTCTTATAAAGATTGCATTACATTTTCCTGGAGAAATGAAAATAAAATTGTGAAAAGAATTAATGTCCACATAATAATTGAAATTATTTATGTAGTTTTATTTATATATGCTCAAACTGGAATCGTTGCAGTGGGTCTTCAACATGGAATGCTTAAGGAAACTGCACAACACTCATACCATGGCTCACTACTCAGTGATGTAAAGAAATGAAGTATTGACAAATATAATGACTTGGATGGATCTCATTATGAGTAATGGAAAATAAATTTGTTAGTATCACAAGTTATGGCTGTCACATTCTCAGAATGACAAAATAAGATAATGGATTAGTAACTATGAAAGTTTATGAATAACTGGAGGAATTGGGCTGAGTGTGGCTTTTAAGGGTCAGGATGGGATATATCCTATTAGTATAAAAGTATTCATATCTCAGTGAGGGTAGCTGTTACACATGCTTAAATGATAACAAAGTATACAAACACATCATGCCATTTGGCTCTTATAGATTTTAATGTGCGAAATGTTCTTGTAACACCAGTGATAGAGAAAATAATGACAGTGTTATATGATTCTTATAGACATATTTGGCCCCAAACCAACAAAAATTTAGCCACTTTGGCCACATTTTGCATTTTTAGAATTTCAGCTGATGGGAGTTCCATTAAATTAATATTGAACTATTTCAACTGGGTTTTGTTTTCTTTTACTTTCTTCTTCTAATTTTAATGCAATGAACTCTAACGATAAAAACAACTGTAAACACAATAATGAGACTGTATTAACTAGAATACCTTGTCTGCCTTCAGAGGCCATCAGATTTTTGTAAGACAGTTTGGCCGCGGGGCTGGAGCGATAGCCCAGCGGGTAGGGGCTTTGCCTTGCACGCAGCAGGCCTGTGCCGGCCTGGGTTCGATCCCCTGTGCCAGCTTGGTTCGATCCCGGCATCCCCATATGGTCCCCTGAGCACCGCCAGGAGTGATTCCTGAGTGCAGAGCCAGGAGTAACCGCTGTGCATTGCTGGGTGTGGCCCAAAAAGCAAAAAAAAAAAAAAAAAAAAGACAGTTTGACCTCTCTGAGCATCTTTTCTTCATCTCTGAACTGTCATTATTTACCTACTACATACAGTAATAAATTGCAGTGGAAAATGTTATCTGCAGTGGTCAATAAATATGTGTGTCATAGCTAGCTTTTGCCCATTCTCTCATGAATACTGATTGATCTGGGTTTCTTCCTTGCTGTTCCACATACCAGTTGAATTTATTTAGGTATTTAATTGTTGAACTGTTAATATTTTTCATTTATGATTCTTTGATATCCATACTGTGCAGTTTGTTCAAATGGGGGTCAGTTATTTTTAGCTGAAAGGAGGGGATCTACATGTGCATTGTCATTCAAGAGAATCTGAATTATGCCTGATATTAATTTAAGCTTGATGATCTTATGGATTTCTAGAGTGAGATATCAGTTGGAAACTAATTATATGACATTTATTTTTAATGGTTAAACATTGGTCAAATTTATAGAAAAACCATTTAGTTCAATGTGGTCATTGAACTTCTTATTTCTTGAAGTTTCAACTGAATTACATTAACTGCTATCACACAAAAACAATTACAGTTTAGGTCAAATGTCTGTGATAATATTCCTTCTCTAGCAATACAAAATAACATATTTTTACTAATTAACCTGGTTTTTTTGACGATATATCACTGTCGGGAGTCCTATTACCTGAATCATAAATAACTACAGTTCTTTTCAGAGTTCATGATGTTTTGCAAAATCCAGTGTACATTTGATTAATTTTGGACACTAACCTGTGGATTTGGGATGAGATATTTGTAGCCAGCCACATATTACCATCTACAAAGCAAGTGCAAGTTATCATGTTTCCAGCTCTTCAGTGCTGAACTGGAGATAGTAAATATTTTATAACTGGTGTAAGACTGACGGGCATTGTATGTAAAGCCCTGCATTTTCTTAACGTACTAGGTGATAGTACAAAAACTGGGGCTGCTATGGGGGCTCGTCGTTATTTCTAGTATTGCTGTTATTATATTTCGTTGATTCTAAGATTTGTTTCAGAAAGCACAAAGGAACTGTGTTTGCACACCTCAACTCTTTACCTTTACTTACCTAACATCACTCCATCAGTGTGTGTGTGTGTGTGTGTGTGTGTGTGTGTGTGTGTGTGTGTGTGTGTGTTTGGTATTTTCTTTCTCAAGATCCTTGCCACTGTTCCTGGTTTGTAAATTCTTTTTGGGAATGAAGGCTCATCTATTTCTCTTTCTCAATAAAGCCACATCTCTCTAATAAATATGCCTTGATTATGTTGCTTATACCAGGCATCTTGTTTCCCCCTAATGTCATTGAGCACATGCCTTCATGCCCTCTCTTTTAGAACAGGTTTTAATTCAAAGTGAAAGAAAGATCACGACTGGTTCAATTAACTTGGCCTAACACAACCCCTGAGCTTAATTTCTGGATTAACACGGCACTTTTGCCATCTCATTCTTTCTTTGGCGCCCTCTGATATGTATGATTTCAAGATAACAATTCCCTTTGGACGTTTGGCTGAAGGCACTTGTCACTTCCAATTCATTATTTTCTTGAAATGTGCTCACTGCAGAGTATCTGTCTCTATGCTGTTGGCTGTGGCAGAGGATGAACATCTCTGCAAACGCAGGACAACATCATACCTAGTTGTATGTTAGGTGGGTGAACATGCAGGAGGGTTATTATTCCTAGGACACGTTTGTTTTGGCAGGATATTTTGTCCTGCTGTATCTCTGTGGAATTTCAGTCCTGGAAGGAAAATCTTCTCTCTCAAGTGTCTCTGACATTCCTACATGTATCATGAGGTCTGCTAAAAATTCTATCAATAAACTAGAAACTGGTATTCCTCTAAACAGGGCATGGTAGAACTCAGTGGGAGACATAATTATGAGCATCTCTATTCACAATTGTTCTGTCACACAACATTTCTTGTTAAATTTTGTTTGCACTATTTACTAAGTAAATCTTAAGAAAACAAATTCAGTGACTGTATTACGCAGCTAACTGGTTAAAACTCTTAATTTTCCTCTTAATCTGCAAAATCAAAAAATACCGAGTCTTGCAAAAAATTACGGTTGCTTGAAAAGTTCAAAGACAGTTCAGAGAATAACCTGGTGTGTGGGGAGAACAGTGACCTTAGAATAAGATAGGGGGATGCTTACTGTGTGGCCTTAAGTAAGTTAATCATCTTCTTTGGGCCAGTAAAACATCTATTTTATCAAACAGCAAGGATTTTAGAAGGTCTATAAGAACAGTTTTTATTGAAGTGTTTAATGCATGTAGTAAATTAGTTCTTTCATGATTGGTTGAAAGACAGATTCCATTGTTGTTTATTTTTTGCATTTATTCAATTTTTACTGTCTTCTTGGACTTTATGTTTTATTTTAAAGAATTTAGCACCCAATATCACCGTCTATACTTTTAATTGAAGTTATTATATTATTTGTTCACAATCTGTCAATGTTTATATATTCTAGGGACACAATGTTGCCACATTAAACCAACCACAAATATATCCAAATCCCTATACCTTGTCCAATCCACTTTCCTTAAATCTCTGAGTAACATAATTCTGTGGTCAGTCTAAGAGTATCTATTGGACAATTCCTCTTTCCTGTTTCATTAAATGTAACCCACCAGGGGCCAAAAAGATAGTATAATGAGTAGGATGCTTGCCTTGTATACAGCTGTGTTGATTCCTGGCACCGCATATGTTTTTAAACCACATCAAAAGTAATCCCTGAGTACAGAGCCAGGAGTAAATTTTAAGCACCTCTGACTGTGGCATGCAGAAGTATTTGGTCTGGTGATTCTTCCTCCTCGGCGCCACCAACCCATCCTGAGATATATTATGGGTACGAATTTCTGACTTGAAGAACTCATCTGTCAAGCCTGTGTACTCAGAATGACTAAATTCAGGTAACAATTGTCTTTAAAAGGCACTATTTTAATATGTTTCATTCAATGAATCATAATCATGGCATCTGTTACTCTAGCTTGCAAGTCATAATTTATTAGCTTAATGCTTAATATTTATGAATGCATTTGTTGCTAACCCTATTGCAAACATTACTTTGTGGTAGCCACATTAATAATTCTGTTCATTAAAATATTGGCTCTGCTGTAATCCAGTGGCTCTGAACTACTTGGTCACCTTTATTGTCTCATTTTCCACGTCACATCAGAAAATGAAGAAATGAGCCAAAATGACCCATAAAATTTCTTTCCACATTTCTTAAGGCTGTGGTCTTACTCCTTTAATACTCTTAACAAGAATTACCAGAAAAGGATTATTGCAAATAAAGTATCAGATGAAGAAGGAGGCTATATAAATGCAAAGTAATAACAATATAAATGCAAAACAATAATTATCCCTGAGACCCAGCACTTTACTACCAGTGGTGACATTGGTAGGAAGGTGATTCACAGAAGCACCACCACCATGATTAATGCATTAATGAGAAAGACTTGGAAGAAGGAGAGCTAAGTAAACACAGCATGAATAAGCAATAACTAGTGCTAGCAAGCTCTTTATAATCAAAGCCTTGCCCAAAGACTGAATGTATGCTATCCAAGAGAAGGGTAAGCAGCAAGGCAGAATGAACAGAAATTTGGGGGGGAAAAAGGTAGGCTAAATAAATCAAATCTCAACAATAATATATAGTACTAATGTTTGGAGGGCTGTGTCCTATAGGAATCACTTCACAGAATAATGCCTGATGAGACTGGGGGAGCATTTATGATTCCAAATATTAATATATTCTCAACATAGATGCCCCTTCTTAACAGATATCCCCTTACTTCATCCAGGACTTCTGCAAATTGTTATTTGTGTGTGTTGGGGTGTGCAGCATAGCTGTTTACTTGAGTTCTACTTAGATTCACACTGAGGCTAACAGTATGAGACCAATATCCCAAGCTCCTTTACTAGAGGCTATTATTTATTTGCTACCTCCTGTCCTTTCTCTTTCCAAATAGAATTATAGGTTTTAACTGCATAACTTCACAGCACTGGGGCCTTTGCAGTGGAAAGTGGGACTGGAGAGAGTGGAGGAAAAAGAAGGAAGAGAGTACATTTCTGATAGACCCGGGAATATTATCCTAGCTATCAAATTTCCATGCATGTCAGGATGGCAACCATTTCAGCTTGTTACATATACTTAAATAGGGTTGGAGAGTTAGAGGCTAAAGGCATTTGCTAGATGGTATTTGTGAAGTTTCTTGTCATATATATTTTTACATGTTCTCAAGTTTTATATGTTTTATTTTTTTAAGTTTTATATGTTTTAATTCCTGTTATATCTGTGTTAATTCATTTCCAAAGGGCAGAGTGTAGATGATAATATCAAATGCATTTCCATCTAGCCCTTGAGCGTTTGTCTCAAATGTGCCAAAAATTAATTAATTTAGTCAATTTAGCAAACATTTGCTAATTTAATGAAAATTAGTGAGATTGCTACTATGCAAGATTGGATTTTTAAAAGGCCATTCTTTGGTGGAATTGTTTACACTTTAATTAGGTTGGCATCTTGTAAGATTCATTTAAATATTTAATTCAGTTACTGTACTTTTATTATCAAATTTCAGCATATATTAATTTCTAATTTGAGATTTGTTTTTATCATATTTATGGTCAGATCTTTTGAGAATAAGTTATACCCTTAGAAGAATTAGCGCCTTTTAAAACTATTACTGTAAAATAAAATGAGAGTTCAGAAAGCCACACAAATCAAATGTATGGTAAACTCAATAAGCAGGTCAATGGATGGAACTTTGACATTCACCCTCAAATGCCATTTCTAGAAACCCAACCTACCTTTAATTCTCCCAGCCTCCATTCATAGTCAGCACTACTTTCGTCACGGCAGCCAGACATATGTGTACTTAACCCAGGCCCGCAATCCTAGTCACTGCATCCTGCTGTTGCTGCTGCTTCTACTTCTATTTCTGCTGCTTCTCCTTTTCCTTCTCAATATCCTTCTCCATTTCCTTCTCCCTCCCTCTTCCTCCTCTTTTTTCTCTTCCTCCTACTCCTCCTTCTCTTCTTCCTCTTCCTCCTCTTTCTTCCTTCTCATCTCTCCTCCTCTCTTTCTCCTCCTCCTCTTCTTCCTCTTCTCCTTATCCTCCTCCTCTTCTTCCTCTTCCTCTTCATTTCCTCTCGCACTGCTCCTTCTCCTCTTCCTCCTCCTTTCCTCTCCTCCTCCTCCTTCTCCTCCTTCTCCTCCTTCTCCTCCTTTTCTTCCTCTTCCTCCTTCATTGCAGCACCAATCTCAACACCAGTATCAACTTCCCTCCACCTATTAATGCAAAACTGTGCTTGTCTGCAGAGGTAAAGTCCAGAAACCATTGCTCTGCATAATGCAGGTTACATGTCCAGTGCAGTTTTTGTAATAATATAGACCAGACTCTCTTAGCACGCTCCAACCCCATTAGAACCTTGATCTTGGATTTCTAGTCTTCAGCTCTGGGAGGAAATAGTGTCATTTGTTTAAACTACCTATTCTGCAATAATCAGATATAGGAGCCCAGCCTGGGTAGATTTAGACTGTAAATGTTTGACAGCCACATGCATAAAATTAAACCAAGCCAGATCAAAAACTATTTGTAGACTTCATGAATATATTTCCCATATATTTTACACTACCAAGGCAACAAACATTGAAAATGGAAGTTTTGAATAAAAGTACATGAGTGACTCTCATGAGCTCTTTTATTTATGCCATTATTATGTACAGCTTTTTACTTGGAACCTTACATTTTCTTAATTCACAAATAGTTCTTTGTCTAATATTAGCTGCATCTCTAACTTTCCAGTTGTTTGGATCTTCTAGAGCTCACCCACTTGTAGATTTATCAGTGGCTCTTAATATGAGCATCTCCTGAATTCTGTTGAGCAGAGAGCAGTACTCTGAGCTCTTCATGCTAAATAATTTTGCTGACTGTGGTATGCCAGGCTGTTGTTTTTGTCTTCCTCCGCTCTCACTCGAGCATCTGAAATGTATCACTTTGTTCCCTTCTGAATAAATGGATGCTGATAAGTGTGATGGTATCAGCTCATTGTCTTACCTGTATAAGCAACAAGCCCTCCCTCTCAGAATCTTATTTTCCTATCTATTCATTTTTTAATGTAGTAGGATCTATTTTAGTTTTTGTGCTTCTGGACATGGCAAGTAAGTTTTCTCTTCTCAGCTATGTGGTATGCTTTTTTATCACCATAGATTTATAGGTTTTCTTTTTCTTTTCTTTCCTCTTTTTGTTTGTCCTTGGACACACCTTTTTGGTGCTCGGGGCTTATTCCCTGGTTCTGGCTCAGGGATCACTCCTGATGGTGCTTTGAAGGACCATATGTGCCAGGGATCAAACCCAGGTTGGTTGCATGTTTGGCAAGCACCTAACCTGCTGTGCTGTCTCTCTGGCTTTCAACACAGATTTACAATCCTTGCCTTTATATTTTACGAGTTTTCAATAAAATTATAGCCTTTAGCATTTGCTTATTTTAGATTTTAGTGTCCTCTAGAAGCTTGTTTCCTACATGTGAATTTTATTTTGCCTACCATCAGAATTTGTATCTTTTTTAAAGTACTTTGAAAAAAATTATTTTCTCTCTGCATTTTAATTCCCTTTTTTCTTTTATTATGGCTCAAGGCATTTACATGTGCTGGTGCTGATTGACTTGTTCTTTGGGGCAGTTCTGAACTCTCTCATTCGTGGGGGCAATCGTGGCTGACGAGTGACAGATGAATCTCTGAGTGCAGATACGGGAAATGATGACTCAACGTCTCAAACTCCCTAAAGCTAAGACTAGAGCTAAAGCTAAAATAAAGAGCAAATTCTTACCTACAATTCCTTTGAGGGCCAATTTATTGAAAACTGACATCTGGCTGAACACTTGGTTGCAGCTGATTTCAGAAATTCTAAAGCCACGGAGATTTGGATGAAAGATCCCAGGGATAGATTAATAAGCGGCATAAAAGAAACATGATCAGATAGACTTCCATCCTATGTAATGTGTTTTTAATGCCTTAAAATTAATTTTAAAAAGTTTGTATTTATCATGTGCAAACTAAAATGGGTGACCCCCAGGAGAAGCTCCTCTTAGTGAGGAGCACTGGAGACCCCTCATATACCTCAACCAAGTACATTGGCTCTGTTGTCACAGGCACCAACTCATGAGGGAAAGGGGGAAACATTGCATTTATAAAGAACTAGTCTGTGAGTCAAAGGGCCACATGTACATAGTGATACAGACATTTCTGTCAATTATTCTGTATTGAGGCATTTCTTTCCTTAGAGTAAAGTAGGAGTTAGGATGGTTGTGCCCTCAGTAGAGCATATGCCCAATGAATCTGAATTAAAAAACAACACACAGTTCTGGGAATTATAAATTATAAGTCATGCACTTATAATGTGTTGGTTTGAAAATAGATCATATGCTCAGGAAATTTTCTTTATCCTTTACCTAAACCAAATATGAGTAGGGACTATTCTCTAGGATATTTATTATTGTGAACTATAAATGACCAACTTTGGTATTTTATTTTGGTGTGGGGAGTGGACTCTTGAGAACTTCTCAGAAGGCATGGCCAGTGTCTCAGCCAGTTGAGACTGAAAGTTTGATACTAGGGCTGGGGCGCAGGGTGCCCTTGCAGTGTGTGAGGGACTATAGGTGTTATACACCGAACTTGGTTCCTTGTATATGTGAAGTGTGTGCCCCTGAACTAATTTCTCTCTCTGGAGATTGTTTTTCTTAGATCAGTACAAATCATAATGCCTGTTGACATAGCAAACTTAGTAAAAAAAATTGATATTCTGAGAAAATAGGACACAGGTTATATACAGTGTTGGATGACAGATCTAGATAATCTGGGAGCTTTGTTGTTTTGCCCACTCCCAGCTTAATCTATTTAAGCCAAGGTTTATTCTAATGAGACCTCTCTTCTATGTAAACACTGCTAGAGGGTGTGGCAGTTACAGAAGTCACCTTGATTGAATAACTTCTGATGTACACATCTACTAAGACTTCTATGTTTTCTAGATTGGGCACAGCTCCTCTTTATACCCACTG
This sequence comes from Cryptotis parvus, assembly GCA_021461705.1. Classification (NCBI taxonomy): domain Eukaryota; kingdom Metazoa; phylum Chordata; class Mammalia; order Eulipotyphla; family Soricidae; genus Cryptotis; species Cryptotis parvus. The sequence continues at coordinate 96,555 of JAJIBD010031699.1, forward strand.
CACCCAGCATGGGACAGTTAGAATTTACCAGGAGACTACCACCCTGGCTACGTTGAGACTATAGGAAGACTATAGGAAGGATCATACTAGTTTGCTCTAAGCAGGTGAGTGTGACCCTTTCAGTACACGAGAACAAGATACTCAGAATCACCCTGGTGCAGATAATAATAAGAAGGACCTTGTGGGTACCATCTAGATTACATGAAGCTCATGAAATTAAGATGTATTACTTTATATCAGCCCCCTCTCTCTCCAGTGTTTTACATAAGAGATTAGTCCTTGGCATAACCTTTATTTATACCTGCAATAGGGTGTGACACTGCTCTTCTACACTCTGTTTAGGGTTCTTTGTTGACATGACCTTACCTGCCAAAAATCGGATTACTTTGGTGTATATAAGGGGACTGACTGAGGCCCCTTCCCTTTTTTTCTTTGGTTTTTTGGCTCCTTGGCTTCTTGGCTTTTGGCTTTTGGCTTTTCGCTCTTTGGCCTTTTGTTCCTTCTTCTGGGTCAGACTGATATCGGGTGTGATCCTCTCTCTTTGGTGGGAGACTTAGGCTCTTTTCTATGGTCTAAATTCTGATCAAAGCTAGAGTTATTTCATTAGATTGTATTGCTGTAGAGAGCTTTTGTGCTATTAAAAGCCTTTTTGGAACTGCACCGATTCATGAGTTTTCATCTGTTCCCCGGCGTCCTCAGAGGTAGAAGAGAACTTCCGTCCTGACATTGTCAGGGACCACAACGGCATCCCCAACATATGAGGAAAGAGAGAATAGCTTGGTAGATGCTAAGGGGTGAATTGATGAATTAGAAACAAAGTCTTGGTAAGCGTGGTCTATGGACATATGCACATACCTGTGGAATATAATGGAGAGAATAGACATGAAGAGTGACAAGCGAAGTGAGATGAGAATCATGGCAATCACCAAAGGGAATGACAGAGCCAGTGTGCCATTTGAATTCAACACTGTTGAATCAGGAACAGAAGCAACCAGTAATGAAAAAAATTAAATATAGGCTTTATTCTTCATGATCTGTATTACGGATTCACCACCAGGATATCACTTGATCACTTAATCACTTGAATCCCGTTATTCATCGATTTGCTCGAGCGGGAGCCAGTAACATTTCCATTGGACCCTATCACGTGCCAATGTAGCCCAATGGCATCTGGTTGATTCAGGAATATGAAGAGCCTCAAACCGTTCCTTCAGGGTCTTAACAAGGAAGTCTGACCATCTTGTAGGTGGGCGGCCACGTGATATTTTGACATCCCGTGGGATCCAGTCGGTAACAGCTCTAGTCCAGCGGTTGTCTCCAAATCGCATTACATGTCTAGCCCATCTGATTTTCGATGCCTTGGCAAACGAGACAGCGTCCCTGATTCTGGAATAGCAATGGAGGTGAGAACTCCGGATTCCTTCTCTCACTTGAGTGAGGCGTGATATTCCAAGCATAGCTCTTTTGGTGCCTCTCTGGGAGACCCGAATAGCATTCTCATCCTGCTTTCGTAGGGCCCAGGTCTCTGAGGCGTATGTTAATGCAGGGAGAACGGTGGAGTCAAAGAGATGTGCCCGGAGCCGGAGGTTCTTTGTCCTTTTAGCTATTTCTTCGTGCCTTTGAAGGCATTCCATGCCGCCTCTCTTCCTCCTGTGCAGCTCAGGTTTTAGGTCGTTCATCATGTTGACTTCTCGACCTAGGTACACATAACTGCTGCATTCAGAGATGTTTGTTCCATTGAGAGTGAATGGGGCCTCAGGAACTAGTTCATTTCTCATGAACATAGTTTTCTTCAGATTCAGCTGTAGATCTACCTTTCCACATTCTCGGTTAAAGTCAGCCAGCATTTGTGCCGCTTGGCTAATGTTTGGTGTTATTAGAACGATGTCATCAGCGAAGCAGAGGTGGTGTAGTTGCAGACCATCTATCTTCACTCCCATTCCTTCCGATTCTAATTGTCTCATGATGTTCTTGAGGGTGGCACTGAAGAGTTTTGGTGAGATGGTATCACCCTGTCGAACCCCTCTTTTCACATCAATGATCACTTATTTGTAGAATGGTGAGATCCTGGTGGTGAATCCGTAATACAGCTCACGAAGGATCTTGATGTATTGGGTTTGAACACCCTGTTTGACTAGGGCTTCGATGACTGCTTCAGTCTCCACAGAATCAAAGGCTTTCTGTAAATCAATGAACGTGAGACAGAGCGGCATCTTGTACTCCCTACAAACCTCAAAGGGCTTGGTTACTGTGTGGATATGGTCAATTGTGCTGAATCCTTTCTGTAAACCTGCTTGCTCGCATGGTTGTCCTTCATCTAGTGTTCTGTACATCCTGTTCAGGATGACTCGTGTAAACAACTTGTAGATGACAGACAACAGGCAGATGGGGCGATAGTTGCCAATGTCGTGAATGTCTCCCTTCTTGAACAGTAGAACTGTCCTGCTGGTTTTCCATTGGGAGGGCACCTTGCATTCAGACAGGTAGCGTGTGAAGAGCCGAGCTACTGTATTGATGAGTACCGATGGCAGATTCTTCAGGTGTTCAGGTCTGACTTTTGTCTGGGCCTGGTGCTGTTCCCTTCTTTACCGATGAGATGGCATGTCAGATTTCAGAAGGGAGAACGTTGGGAATGACATATCCATCCTGTGGAATTTGGTATGTGGGCAGGTGGATGTGGCTATCAAAGAGATTTGAGTAGAAGTCCTGGATAATCTTCTCCATTGCCTTTCTGGAAGATGTGATAGATCCATCAGGGCGTCGGAGGGCAGTCATCTTGGTCTTATAGTTGGCGAAAGACAGGCGGGCAGTGCGAATACTTTTCCGGCTTCTGTTGCATCTTCCAGTATTTCTGCTCTTCTGTCTTTGAGGTCTGCTTTTATCGCTTCTCTGCACTGTTTAGCAAGCTTGGACGTTAGCATTTGGTCTCCTGAGGCTCGCGCCTTGCGACGTTGGCGAATGAGCTCAAGAGTTTCTGAAGACAAGCGTCCTTTTGTGTCTTTCTCTCTCTCGGCATTCTTCGCACAATCATGGAGGTGCTGAACCAGTCGGTTGTATTCTTCATCGATGTCATCAATGATGGTATCTTCCCATGTTGCCGCAATGGTGCCAAAGAGTTCCCAGTTGGTGGTCGTTCTGGGAGTTCTCTTCTTAAACATTGCAGCCTTTTCTCCCCCGTTGCGGAGTAGAATTTTTGCATGAAGGAGAGCGGTGGTCCTATCCTGTCTGGAATTTGGGGGACAACAGCAACATCGGTCAGACAAAACCATCGATTGAAGATGATGTGGTCAATTTCATTGTGGAACTGTCTGCCAGGAGATTCCCATGTCCAACGTTTCGCTTCAGCCTTCAGAAACTGTGAGTTCCCATGAATAGTCTTGGTGGACATGATGAACTCAGATAGTCTCTCACCCTGTTTGTTCCATTCTAGGCCATGGGTCCCGATGTGGAGTTCTTCAGCCGATCTTCTAGGTCCTATCTTGGCATTAAAATCACCAACTATGATCTTGTAGAATGTGTGATCTTTTTATAGAACTCCTCCAATTCCATGTAGAATTTCTCTATTTTCTCTTCTTTGTATGTGGATGTTGGTGCATAGACAATGAAGACAGAAATTGCTGGCAGTGGGCCACATCTCCTCAAGTGTAATCGTCCTATTCGGTTTGTTAGGCATTCAAATGAATCAATGTTGACAACCATGTTCGTGTTGACAAGGACACCAACGCCACCGACACCTCTTTTCGTCACATGTTCCAAGGAACAATTCTTCTCCCGGTGTCAAATACAGCATGATGCGACTGACGCCTCCTCATCTCAGTCAGACCAATGATGTCGTACTTGATCTTTTGCGCTTGCACCATCGGATCCTCAATATATGCTTCTGATGCCAGCGTACGTGCATTGAAAGTACAGACAGTCATTTTAGTCCTTCTTCATTTTGGCAGCCGAGGACAGCTGTGAAATTTTATCAGGCACTGTTTGTTTGCCTTTCTTACTGCTGCCGTATTAAGGGCTCTTTCAGGGTCAGGAAAATAAACATTTTTGTTACTGGATTTGGTTTATCGAACACGCATCGGACAGTTTGCCAGGCTCTGCCATGCGGGCGCTATATTCTCATTAGGATATCACCATTCTACAAAGAAGTGATCATTGATGGCAAAAGAGGGGTTCAACAGGGTAATACCATTTCACCAAAACTCTTCAGCACCACCCTCAAGAACATCATGCAACAATTAGAATGGGAAGGAATGGGTGTGAAGAGAGATGGTCAGCAACTACACCACCTCCGCTTCGCTCATGACATCGTTCTAATAACACCAAACATTAGCCAAGTGGCACAAATGCTGGCTGACTTTGACCGAGAATGTGGAATGATAGCTGAATCTCATCAGCTGAATCTAAAAGAAAACTATGTTTATGAAAAATGAACTAGTTCCAGAGGCCCCATTCACTCTCAATGGAACAAACATCTCTGAATGGAGCAATTATGTGTACTTAGGTTGAGAAGTCAACATGATGAATGACCTAAAACCTGAGTTGCGCAGGAGGAAGAGAGCGGCATGGAATGCCTTCAAAGGCATCGAAGAAATAGCTAAAAGGACAAAGAACCTCCGGCTCCGGGCACATCTCTTTGACTCCACCGTTCTCCCTGCACTAACATATGCCTCAGAGACCTGGGCCCTACGAAAGCAGGATGACAATGCTATTCGGGTCTCCCAGAGAGGAATCGAAAGAGCTATGCTTGGAATATCACGCCTCACTCAAGTAAGAGAAGGAATCCGGAGTTCTGACCTCCGTCGTTATTCCAGAATCAGGGACGCTGTCTCGTTTGGCAAGGCATCAAAAATCAGATGGGCTGGACATGTAATGCGATTTGGAGATGACCGCTGGACTAGAGCCGTTACCGACTGGATCCCACGGGATGTCAAAAGATCACGTGGCCGCCCACCTACAAGATGGTCAGACTTCCTTGTCAAGACCCTGAAGGAACGGTTTGAGGCTCTTTATATTCCTGAATCAACCAGATGCCATTGGGCTACATTGGCGCGTGATAGGATCCAATGGAAATGTTACTGGGGCCTGCTCCAGCAAATCGATGAATAATGAGATTCAAATGATCAAGTGATAGGTTTTATCTTAGAGAATGTTACACTTCTTTAAGCCAAGCCTCACAGATTCTCTGTTATATGGGATTGGATTAGGCTCATACCAGAATACTGGAATTTGTTTTAAGATGAAAGATAATTGAAATTGGATTGCAGTCCTTCTGGCTATACACTCAGATAGAATGCTCCCAGAAAAAGCTGTGGATTCAGTACATTTAATTACAAATTAGGGAGAATAAATTAAGTGCATTCTCAGGATTATTTTCATTTATCATGCAGTCAGAAATATTTTAATATATTAATTTTGTTATAAAGTAAACGTCAAGTAATAATAGAAATTATGTAAATAAAATACAAGAACCAATATTCAAAAAGAATTTAGAATGATGGGTTGTATTACATAGTTTAAGAGTGAAAGATTCAGTACTCTCCACTTTGTAGGTGACCCCTGATCTTAAAACGCTATTGAAATACTGTTAACTGCCTATCCAACGCTATTGATATACTGTTAACTGCCTATCCACGATTCCCAAAGATTACTTTGTTTGGATTTTTGGTTTATATTGTAACGTTTGGCTTACATTTCCAGCATTGATAGGACGCTCATTACTTAATTTGAAAAAATGCTGCTGTAGGATTAAGCTTTTGTGCCTCACCTGTGAAACCTAATTTGCTCCTCCCCACCATCATTGCTTACAAAATGATGTCATACTTAATTTAAGAAGACCAGTGCAGGTTGGAACAGAGGAACTGGATGTGCCTTAGACAGTTCCAACTGTGGACTATACAGTTGGGTTTAATCCCTTTCAGAACAAGAGTAAATGGCCATAATGGGATTTGAAGAATAGGTGAACTCACTAGAAGAAAGAAGAAAGAATGCACCAGGACACTTTCTACGTTTCTATCCTGTTTTCAGCGCTGGAATGGAGAACTGGTTTCTTCCCTGGTGTGTCCTTCAGGAACAGTTCTCCCTTCTGCAGACCATGAAGGATGCCCCTGCTGGCGAGCGGGAAAGGACTAAGTAGATGGGTGGAGTCTTGGTTTCTTCAGGAAAGCAAATGTTTTGTATCCATTGGGTTTTGCTCTGTGCCTTGGGGTGCATGGAGAGGAAGAGAGATCTTGATGGAAGAGGGCCCAGATGTGCTGCAGCTGAAATGTCCAATGGGAGAATGGCTGGAAGGAAAGGCAAATGAAACAGTGTGTGTGTGTGTGTGTGTGTGTGTGTGTGTGTGTAATGGGACGCAAGTAAGGGATTCAGGTAATTGATAGAGCCAATATCCAAATACAGAGTCAACAACAGTGAAATCACAAGACCCAAACTTTAACAACCAAACATAAAGATCCCTGTCAAAAGGGCTGGCTGGAGGGTGGTGGGTATGGAAGGGAATCTGGGGAATGTTAACACTGGTGTTGGGATGCTCGATTATATGAGTGTGTGAATGTGTGTGTGTATTTTTTTAAAATGACAACAAAACGTACAAGAATGGGACAGCTAGCTTCTTTACTCAGGTGCAAGGAATTCCATATTATTTTTTCAGCTGAGGCACAAAGCTGCAACAGAAATTAGATATGGCGATGTCTGTGTAAACTATTCTCTGTGCAGGTACTGAAAACCTCACCAACCACTAAACAACCCTTTTTTTTTCTTTTTTGGGTCAAGCCCGGCAATGCTCAGGGGTGACTCTCCTGGCTCTGCACTCAGGAATTGCTCGGGGCACCATATGGGATGCCGGGGATCGAACCCGGGCTGGCACAGGCCGGTCGCATGCCAAGGCAAAGCGCCCTACCCGCTGGGCTATTGCTCCAGCCCCTCACCCTATATATTCTTGAACCTGAGTTCTACTCTTTAATTTTACCTTGCATAATTCTGTTTTCACTGAAACTTTTTGCTGTTTTTCAGAACTTTTGGGTATACTCTTCTAGATTGCTCGATTCAGAGTATCTTGGGATTGCTTTTGACAATTGCAAGTTTCAGCAGTAGTAGGTTTCCTTTGTTTCCCTTTTAAGTGTTAATTTGGTAAAGACATTTGGCACTACTGATATATTCAGGAACCATACAGAAGTGTTTAAAATTGATACTGTGTTTCCATCTCATGGATGCTGGTAGCACACTGGGCCATTCTAACCAAGTGTGAAATTACATTTCCAATTTTACCTACAGGACAGATGTTGATTTAGATAAGTGTTCTTGTTTCTCTATGCATTGCTATTTCAGATTTCAAAAAGTATTTTCTTATTAACTTGAGAGTTTTCCAAAATAAAACAGATCAAAAGCCCTCAAATAAAATTAAGTATAGTTCCAGTGTCAAAGCTGACACCTAAAGGACTTTATTCATCAGTAATATATTTTATATGATTAAATGAAGTAGTTTTCTAGCATTTAACACTTCATGGAGTGAAATATACTTTATTTGCTTACTGAAACTTAAGAGGTTTTATTAACGCAATAAAGTCTCTAAGCTAATTGAGAAATAAAAGAATGAAGAACTATGAACTTTGACATAAGGTCTATCTAATTCTGCACTAAACATAGAGAAATCTAATTAAAACAATATGAAATATTTTAGGGGCTAGGGATTAGTGAGGGTAGGGCAGTTGCCTTGCATGTGGCTGACCCAAGTTTGATCCCTGCTATCCCAGGGTTTCCCTGATCATCACCAGGAGTGATCCCTCAGCCCAGAGCCAGGAGTTACCCTTGAACAAAACTTGGTGTCGCCCCAAACAAACAAAAAACCAATATGGAATGTTTTCTGCCATTTATGTAATAATCCCTAATAAAGCCATTACTCTCATTATTATTCTGAGGTGCACGTTCTTGTTTTGGGATCTGAAGCCATGGGTGAAATTAGTGCAGTAGAGTGTCTGAATTTAGTGAAAACTTAATAAATAGTAATTGATTGATGAAGTGTCAAAGCAGCTTTTACCCCTGTATCAGGTTATATCTGCACTAAAACACCCAAAGGAAAAATGCAGCTATTCAGTTGTTACATTATATTCATGCAAAAAAATTAAATTCAAATGAAGTTAGAAACCAATCATTTTATCAGACCTGAGTCAAAGTGATACTTATACATAAACATCTCCAGACAAGTCCAGAATACTTGTCCTTCATTGGGCTGAAGCCAGTGATCAGATTACTTTATTACTTCCCAAGTGATCTTAATTTTATGGCAAGGAGCTGTTCTTTGGCAAGAATTACACGTCGCATACCTTGAGAATTTGCATTAAAGTTATTCACTAAGACAGCATGGAATGAAGTCATTTTTGTCTCGAGGTGTTAAAGATGACTGATTAGTACTATAATTATTTTTATCAGAATTTTAAAATGCAGCTTCAGTGTACCTTTTGATATTACTTTTGACAAGTAAAGTCTTTATTAAAGTTTGTCGCAATCTGAAACTATAGATGAGGCAAGGGTATAATAGTCTTTAAAACCAGATGCTGGACTTTACTTATAAAATAAGTAAATTAATTTCCAGATTTAAAAAATTGGCAGTACTGAGTCAGAGAGCTAAGACAGTAGGAAGGCTGGCTGGTTGCCTCGCATGTTGGCGACCCGGATTCAATTCTCAGGACCATGTATGGGTTCCCCAAGCCCTGCCACGAGTAAACTCTGAGTCCACTGGGTGTGGCCCCAAAATAACCAACTTAAAATTGACAATACTGAAGATAGTAAGAAGAGAACAATGGATCTTACACCTGTAAAAAACTTATCACTAATAAACTTATATAAACTTTGTATTAATGTTTCACGAATACCACTTTACATTTATCTTTGAATATAAAAAGAATAAATCAATAACTGGAAAGGAAATCATTTGAGAAGAGACATTTCAAATGCTTTTGAAAACATCATATTTTCTAGCTAGCACACGTTAATATTTTATAAAAGGACCTTTTTCTATTTATTTATTTATTTATTTATTTTTGCTTTTTGGGTCACACCCGGCAATGCTCAGGGGGTTTCTCCTGGCTCTGCACTCAGGAATTACTCCTGGCGGTGCTCGGGGGACCATATGGGATGCCGAGGATTGAAACCGGGCCGGCACAGGCCGGCCACTTGCAAGGCAAACTCCCTACCCACTGGACTATCGCTTCGCCCCTTTTTGTATTTAAAAAGGGATTAGAAAACTTATTGGCAGAGCCTGGCAAGCTACCGTGTCATATTTGATATGCCAAAAACAGTAACAATAATATTAATGATTATTAATAACCTGATTCCCATGACCGAACAAAGGGTTTGAGGCTCTTCATTTTCCTGGAGTGAGCCCTTGGGCTATACTAGCATGCAACAGGGACAAATGGAGATGTTACTGGTGCCTGCTTTAGCAAATTGATGAATAATGGGAAGATAAGTGATAAGTGATAGAAGATTTATCACGGTATTATAATTTTCCCATTTTATTCAACCCGTTAAAATCATTTTAGTTGAGGTCACTCCCACCAGTTCACAGGGTTTACTTCTGGCTCTGTGCTCAGGAATCACATCTGGTGGTACTCAGTGAACTATATTCTTGGAACTGGACAGTGCTTGTTACCTACTGCTCTGCCTTTCCAGCCCCAAGATAGTAGAATAATTTTAATCTCTTATTTAAACTACTTGCTCTGAGACTTAAAACAATGGACATTTTAATATACTTCTGTATTTATTATCAGTATTTTATCATTGCTAGTTGATTAATCAGAATGCATCTTTAAGATTATATAAATTTGACTAGGGTTCACATTCTTTCGTATTTTCTCAGTGTACTTCTTGTTTCAGTGTTCTTCTCTGGTCACTTTCTGATGTGTTAGTGATTCTCATTTAAATTATAGTGATGTTCATGTTGGACCAAGCTCAGTTTGTCCGCTCTATCAGAAATTGCTCCCGTTGTTTTGATTGATAGTTTGCCTCTGCAGTTGCTGATATTTCTCTTACCTGGTTTCTGTATCATTAATTCCATTTGAGGATCTATTATTTTTAACTGACATGTAAAGTCAGAAACAATCCTGTTTGTCTGCAGTGTTTTCCCATAGTGTACAACTTCCCTTGGAATTCCCATTTTATTATCATTTTTTTGCTTTTGAATTTTCTAAAAAAAATGTTTTGATAAATTACCAAACATGAAGCAGTTGCAACAAACCTCTTTTATTTCATTGAATGATCTTTTCTTCCTGACTGACTATTTTTCTAACTGCATTTTATTTTGATTTATTATTGTATTCTGTTCTATGTTTGTCATTGGCATGCCATTTATTTTCATGTGGTTTATACATAATCTGGTTGCTCTGATTCTAGGGCTGATTCTGATAGAGTTGCAAATAAATCCCCCTTGACACAGTTGCCAGTTACACTGGGATCAATTTATCACTCTCTGGCTCTATAAGTTAGAGTGGGGTGGGGTCTGCTTTCAACCCTGCTTCAACCCTGACCTGGAGACGTGAGTATGTGAATGGGGACAGGTGTCACTAGGCCTAACATCCTACACATACTCTGTTTTCTGAGACCATGTTAGGTGTCAGTCACTCACAGCCACACTATATCAGGGACTTACCACTGAGGATGGGCCCTGGAATCAGAAAAAATCCTGATTTTCATGACTCTAATTGTTATGGTTTTTTCATGACATGTAGGAGCCTTTCATCTAAGGGATCTGCTTTTTTTTTTTTTTTTTTTTTTGCTTTTTGGGTCACACCCGGCATTGCTCAGGGGTTACTCCTGGCTCTGCACTCAGGAATTACTCCTAGCGGTGCTCAGGGGACCATATGGGATACTGGGGATCAAACCCGGGTCAGCACAGGCTGGCCACGTGCAAGGCAAATGCCCTACCCACTGGGCTATCGCCTCCAGTCCCGGGATCTGCCTTATTTATTTATGCCTTTCAAACCTGCCATTTTCTTTCTTGCTCTATGTCTCCACATTTGTGAGCATTCTCAGAATTTTCAATAAAATATTTTTAGTCAAATGTTTGGCTGGTACTGTTTCAGGAGATAGAGGCTCTTGTGTTTGTGAAATACATCATGATCCACTTTACTATCCCTCCTCAGGCTCCAGTTAACAAACTTTCTGTCATGAAGAGGTTTTTTTTTTGCTTGTTTTGTTTTGTATATACTGGCATTTTATCCTGGCATTTAGTTCACTGGTCCCATAATTTAAACTTTAATCATTCCTTAAAAATAACCTAATGTCTCCTATAAGAATCCATGTTCTAAAGGAGAATATAAACTTACTCATCTCTGGATCTTAGACAGCTGACACAGGCTGGTAGTTACGTATCCTAGGTTGCTAGGGACTGAGCGAGTGAAAACTCTGGAATCAGTTGCTTTTGGCTCAGACACTGGTTTGATCACATAGTAGCAGAGTGACAACAGCCTGATAACTTCATTCCCATTAGTGTCAGTCTTCCCTTTTGGTAAAATAATCATTCATCTATATCATACAGTTAATGTACAATCATATAACTATATCCACATAGTGATTAGTAAATAAGTTGGTCTATGATATGGATTCAGTAATTTGGGGTTGGAGTTATAATACAGCAAATGGGACACTTTCCTTGAATATGACTAACCTGGGTTCCGCCCTCAGCATCCCATATGGTCTCCCAAACCCACCAGGTGTAATCTCTGAGTGCAGAGCCAGGAATAAGTCTTAAGAACCCCTGTGTGTGACCTCCCAAATTAATTAATTAATTACAGTTTAAAAATAATTACTGTAAAATACAATTGATGAAAGGAAAAATAAAATAAATTAAAGGAAGGCAGGGTGGTACTGTGATTTATATACAAGTACACAATTTCAAAGTTCTAGCTGTGACTAGATTATCAGAAAAGAGATTTCTCTGTAATCAGAACAAGTAGAGATTCTATGGCAACAAAGCTTTTCTCCTCTCTTTTCCTTCCTTTGGGAAGAAAATTCTATTTCAAAGATCATATGTATAGGAAATGGTTATATTTCTTTGCACACATTCTATCATCTCTCAGCATACTATAAGGTTTCATTTGAACCATGTTTGACTGCCTGTCCCCAGATTACGCTCTCTTGAGAGAAAGATTTAAACAGTTTCCTAGAGACATTGGTTTTTCCTATTGCATTCTTTACTGACTTCACAGATTGGGGTTTACCCAATGAAGAGACCCATTGGCTGTTTCCAGTTTGCTGAACTTTAATTTCATGGTCCACTAAGAAGAAGATTCTTTGATGTTATTCCTAGTAGCCATTGGAATAGGGTGAAGCAGGGTGAACAGAGCAGTAGAAGAGATTTATATTGACTTGTAATTTCTAATAGCTGCCAGTTTGTGGCAAACAATAATAAACAATTCCTTAGTGGAACAATTTTAATCAGAAAAAGCAGGCAGTATTCTGATTTTTCCTTTCTTGGCTCTATTCAATTCATATTAGTTCTCAGTACCAATATAATGGAATTGGAGGTACCACATTTTAAATTTAAAAATCACATCACAAATCCCATTTCTGTATATTTATATAAGTATACATGCACATAGACTTTAAAAATGGGTTCATGAAAGGTGAGACATTCTGAGGGTAGGGATCTAACCATTAATTTCAATTTCCTTCGAATCTAGCACACAGCCTGATGTAGAACAGAACACTCCGTAAATGCTGATTAATGTGATGGAGATGAATTTCCTGGAAGATAGCACATTCCTATTCACTTAGCTTTTATTGAATAGTTTTAGAGTTCCCAGTCCTCTGGTATAATTCCACTGGCAAATTATTGTTCAATAATGTGTCCATTCATTCCTCACCAAAATTGCATTAATAAATGTTGTGACTCCTTTAATAGAATGGAAAAATTAGTACACTTATTTTGTTTTTACTGATTTGGGGAGTCTACCCAGTGATTCTCTAAGGTTCCTCCTGGTGAGATTTGGTCCTTGAGGGTCTATGACATCCTGGGGATGATATCTCGTATGCTTCACTTGCAAGACTTGAACTCTACCTCCTGAACCAACTCCTTGGTTTCTGAACATTTAGGCATAAATGACACTCCAGGATTACAATAAGGTGTACTCATGAGTGAAGATAGGGATAGAACCTAGAATTTCTCACACTCATTCTATAACATAATATAACATCACTTACAGATTAAAGTGTGTATTTAAAGCTTATATATCTGGGGCCGGAGCGATAGCCCAGCGGATAGGGCAATTGCCTTGCACGCGGCTGGCCCTTGCCGGCCCGGGTTCGATTCCCGGCATCCCATATGGTCCCCGAGCACCGCCAGGAGTAATTCCTGAGTGCAGAGCCAGGAGTAACCCCTGAGCATGGCCGGGTGTGACCCAAAAAGCAAAAAAAAAAAAAAGCTTATATATCTGCATTCCAAGTATATGAAGAACAAATGTGCATGATGTACACTCATCTCAAAGTGAGAATTACTAAGTGTTTTTGTGTGTGTACATGTACATTTGGACAGCTATTTAATGTAAATTTTGGTAAGAAAATTCTTTAGTTATACAATAATTTTGTATAACAAAATTCATTTGAGAGGCATATAATGAATGTTAATGGATTGTTTACAAATAAAGAATAGGGGCCGGAGTGATAGTCCAGCGGGTAGGGCGATTGCCTTGCACGTGGCCTTCCGTGCCGGGCCCAGGTTCGATCCCCAGCATCTCATATGGTCCCCGAGCACCGCCAGGAGTAATTCCTGAGTGCAAAGCCAGGAGAAACCCCTGAGCATTGCCAGGTGTGACCCAAAAGAGTAAAAAAAAAAAAAGAACAAAGAACTTGTTTTCTTGACTAAAGATGGATAGTTTATGAGAAAGATGGACTGCAACAATGCCATACACCAGAGAAATCTCTTGATTAAGGGTCTGTCTGTTCATTTGGTCAACTGTAAATGCATTTGACTTCTGCATCATCTTGGTTTGCTTCTGGTTCATTGTCAATCATGGCACTGTGTTGACTTAGCTTAGAGGTATTTCTCTTTCATATACTTAGTTCAAGAATTTGGTAAGCTGCTCCCTATGTTTGGCCTGGTAGCTGCCTGGTAGCTGCTCGAGCTTGCATTTCCAGAGCAAATTACACAATCAGCAGTCCCCAAATGACTGTCTCAGCAAGGATACATACAGCCCAGTGAGCTGGAAAAATTTCCTGGAGAACCAGAAGCGTATTGTAAGACCAGCTTTCAAGATTGTGGTTTATATGGCATTCCTGAGTAAACTCAATTGCATAAAATTTTCCCTTAATGCCACCTTGCTTCACCCCTTTGGAGAAGTTATAACACACTGTAATTACTGCTAATAGCCCATATATCATACCTAGAGTTTAATAACAGAAAGGCAATTACATACATGCAAGATTTAAAATAATGGTTCAACTTTTTTTCCAACTGAAACTATTATTAGTGGAGCACTTTGAGACCACAGCAAGCCTAATTGAGCCAAGGGATGCCACCAAGCAAAGCCTTGGTAATTGTTCTCTGTTGCTCTTGCTATCCTAGAGAACAGTGGAAACCTGAGTATTTTCTCCAGACCTCTCCAGGATATTTCATCTTATCCCATCTCTCACCAGTCCTACTTTCTGCTCCTGGTAGCGTTATAGAGATTTCTTTTTTTTTTTTTATTTTTATTATACCACAGTGAGACATACAATTACAAAGGTGTTCATAATTGGTTCTTGGTAATACAGTATACCAGCACCCATCCCTCCACCAGTGCCCCATTTCCACCACCAATGTACCCCACCCCCTCCCGCCCACCCCCCAGGCTGCCTTAATAGCAGGTACCCCAATTTCCTCTCTTTCTCTCTCTGTCTCTCTCTCTGTCTCTGCATCTCTCTCCCTCTTATTTCTGTACATCATTGTTTCTTGCTATAGACTCAATGATTGTTCTTGTCCTTCCTCACGGGAATATTCTTTTTTCTACTTATATTTCATATTTGGCTCTTTTCTTTTTGCTTTTTGGGTCACACTAGGTGATGCTCAGGGGATACTCCTGGCCTTGGCTTAGGAATTACTCCTGGCGGTGCTCAGGCCCATATGGGATGCCAGGGATTGAACCTGGGACAGTTGAGTGCAAGACAAATGCCAAACCCTTTGTGCTATCGCTCTGGCTCCATTCGGCTCATTTTTTTTCTATCTTCAGGAACCTCAGATCCTGAGAAAGATTATGCCCTTTTCTGATCCAATAGATGGGTTTCCCTGAAATCTTTGTATTATCCTATTAGTACTTTTCATATACTTACTTCTTCTCCAGGTTAAAATTTGTTTTTGTTCTTATTTAACTCTCAGGATCTTAAACACACCTAGGCACAGATAGGACGCATCAAACTTGTCTGTCTGGGCATTAACTGTACTCCTCAGGGTACAAGAGATACCAGAATAAACTCTCACAGGAACAAATCTTAGAATCTGATAGCAAAAGGAAACTTTTACCTCAATGTGAACCAATCAGATACCAAGAATCCTTTGGGAAGACAGGGGAATAAAACTAAGGCCTCACACATGCATGGCATGTGTTCTGCTTTCTGAGACACATTCCAGCTTGTAAATGCAGGGTTTTTAATGTAACAACCCTCAGTCATTAATGCAGTTTACTGACTTAACAGGTCTCATGCTTTCTAACGTTCCCAAATACTGGATTTAATAGTTCCCATGTAACCTGCCTTCCCTTGGCAGAACAGAAAAGTCATCACTTGATCACTTGATCACTTGAATCCCGTTATTCATCGATTTGCTCGAGCGGGGAGCCAGTAACATTTCCATTGGACCCTATCACGTGCCAATGTAGCCCAATGGCATCTGTTTGATTCAGGAATATGAAGAGCCTCAAACCGTTCCTTCAGGGTCTTAACAAGGAAGACTGACCATCTTGTAGGTGGGCGGCCACGTGATCTTTTGACATCCCGTGGGATCCAGTCAGTAATGGCTCCTAGTCCAGCGGTTGTCTCCAAATCGCATTACATGTCCAGCCCATCTGATTTTCGATGTCTTGGCAAACGAGACAGCGTCCCTGATTCTGGAATAGCGACGGAGGTCAGAACTCCGGTTCCTTCTCTCACTTGAGTGAGACGTGATATTCCAAGCATAGCTCTTTCGATGCCTCTCTGGGAGACCCGGAATAGCATTCTCATCCTGCTTTCGTAGGGCCCAGGTCTCTGAGGCGTATGTTAATGCAGGGAGAATGGTGGAGTCGAAGAGATGTGCCCGGAGCCGGGAGGTTCTTTGTCCTTTTAGCTATTTCTTCGATGCCTTTGAAGGCATTCCAGCCGCCTCTCTTCCCTCCCTGCGCAGCTCAGGTTTTAGGTCGTTCATCATGTTGGACTTCTCGACCTAGGTACACATAACTGCTGCATTCAGAGATGTTTGTTCCATTGAGAGTGAATGGGGCCTCTGGAACTAGTTCATTTCTCATGAACATAGTTTTCTTCAGATTCAGCTGTAGACCTACCCTTTCCACATTCTCGGTCAAAGTCAGCCAGCATTTGTGCCGCTTGGCTAATGTTTGGTGTTATTAGAACGATGTCATCAGCGAAGCGGAGGTGGTGAGTCGCCGACCATCTATCTTCACTCCCCATTCCTTCCATTCTAATTGTCTCATGATGTTCTCGAGGGTGGCACTGAAGAGCTTTGGTGAGATGGTATCACCCCTGTCGACCCCCTCTTTTGACATCAATGATCACTTCTTTGTAGAATGGTGAGATCCTGGTGGTGAATCCATAATACAGCTCACGAAGGATCTTGATGTATTGGGTTTGAACACCCCTGTTTGACTAGGGCTTCGATGACTGCTTCAGTCTCCACAGAATCAAAGGCTTTCTGTAAATCAATGAACGTGAGACAGAGTGGCATCTTGTACTCCCTACAAACCTCAATGAGCTTGGTTACTGTGTGGATATGGTCGATTGTGCTGAATCCTTTCCGGAAACCTGCTTGCTCGCATGGTTGTCCTTCATCTAGTGTTCTGCTAATCCGTTCATGATGACCGGTAAACAGCTTGTAGATGACAGACAACAGGCATATGGGGCGATAGTTGCCGATGTCGTGAATGTCTCCCTTCTTGAACAGTAGAACTGTCCTGCTGGTTTTCCATTGGGAGAGCACCTGCATTCGGACAGGTAGCGTGTGAAGAGCCGAGCTAGTGTATGATGAGTACCGACTGCAGATTCTTCAGATGTTCGGGTCTGACTTTGTCTGGGCCTGGTGCTGTTCCCTTCTTTACCGATGAGATGGCATGTCGGATTTCAGAAGGGAGAACGTTGGGAATGACATATCCATCCTGTGGGATTTGGTATGTGGGCAGGTGGATGTGGCTATCAAAGAGATTTGAGTAGAAGTCCTGGATAATCTTCTCCATTGCCTTTCTGGAAGATGTGATAGATCCATCAGGGCGTCGGAGGGCAGTCATCTTGGTCTTATAGTTGGTGAAGGACAGGCGGGCAGTGCGAATACTTTCCCGGCTTCGCTGCATCTTCCAGTATTTCGCTCTTCTGTCTTTGAGGTCGCTTTTATCACTTCTCTGCACTGTTTAGCAAGCTTGGACGTTAGCATTTGTCTCCTGAGGCTCGCGCCTTGCCACGTTGGCGAATGAGCTCAAGAGTTTCTGAAGACAAGCCGCCCTTTTGTGTCTTTCTCTCTCTCGGCATTCTTCGCACAATCATGGAGGTGCTGAACCAGTCGGTTGTATTCTTCATCGATGTCATCAATGATGGTATCTTCCCATGTTGCCGCAATGGTGCCAAAGAGTTCCCAGTTGGTGGTCGCTCTGGGAGTTCTCTTCTTAAACTTTGCAGCTTTTTCTCCCCGTTGAGGGAAGTAGAATTTTGCACCTAAGGAGACGGTGGTCCGATCCTGTCTGGAATTTGGGGACGACAGCAACATCGGTCAGACAAAACCGTCGATTGAAGATGATGTGGTCAATTTCATTGTGGAACTGTCCGCCAGGAGATTCCCAGTCCAACGCTTCGCTTCAGCCTTCTGAAACGTGAGTTCCCATGAATAGTCTTGGTGGACATGATGAACTCAGATAGCTCTCACCCTGTTCGCTCCATTGAAATGATTCTTCCTGCAAAATACCAATGATTGGTCATTTGTATTTTTGATAACTTCTGAGACATTTTCTCTTTATATTCTGTACTAATATAAAATCGGACTTCCCTCTCATCACAACTCCACCCAGGAGACCAGAATATCACAGCCCGGATCTTCCACACCCACCCTGCAGCAGTTTCTTTTCAATCCGGCCCAGGTATGCTGAACCAGAGACTCTCAGACATGGGGCAGAGCTGCTCCTTGCTCTCCCTGTGCCCAGCTGCTTGTGAGGTGCCCGGGAGGCATGGTGGGTTCTAGCCCTGGCCTGCCACCTCAGCAGAACCTCAGAACAAGCCAGACCACCCTCCACTACTGCATGGGGCCCGCCATTTTCCACATCCGGACTTCCCTCTCGTCACAACTCCACCCAGCATGCCAGATTATCACAGCCCGGTGGCGGCTGCTAGCGCCACGCGTTCATCTATAAATGCTTTATTTAGAGGTGACTACAACAGTATGCCACCCGCACAGCAAGCCTGGCAAGCTGCTCGTGTAGTATTTGATATGCCAAATACCCGTAACATTTATATTAGATCATTCCCGTGACCTAATATAATGGTTTGAGGCTCTCTATGTTCCTGGAGCAAGTGGATGACTTTGGGTTCTACTAGCATGAGACGGAACATATGGAGATATTACTGGTGCCCGCTCTAGCAAATAGATGATTAACGGGAAGATAGTGATAGTGAATATAAAATTAACATAAATAGAGTGTTTAATCTAATTAATAAAAGGCCTTTTAAAAAGTCTTTTTCCTCCATGAAGTACAGAGGTCCAGATTTGTCAACTAGTTTCCCTGGACTGAGAACATAGAAGCAAAGGTACATACCAGTCGCAGTTCCCACCTCTAAACTCTATAGCCAAGCTGAGAGTTAGGGACTTTCTGGATGAAATTTAGGTTTGAATGGGCAATATGAAAGAAATCTCATTCTGATTAACGGAAGAGCTTCTTTGCTTTGTATAGTGCTACAATTGCTTTACAATTCTAAGAACTAGTCATAGGAAATATCTCATTTGTCAGAGAAACTTGGCAAGTTAAAATAGAGTAGGGAAAATCACAGCTTGCTAAGTTAATGCAACAGCAATCACACCATTGGACTAAATCTTGGGCTTTCTGCTTGTCACTCCACTCTAAAGGACGCCTGTATATGCCAAGATACATTTTTTTCCCTCTTTCTAAGACCTTTTGGAAAATTGTGTAAATGTTAATGAAGTAATTTAGGAAGGATCTTATTACTTTTGAAGCTAAACTTGAGACCCTTAGATATTTGCTTTGTTGTTAATTCTATTATATGGAAAACTCTGGAGAAAACAACCTATCAGAATGTCATAAGAAAAATAAAAACTAATAGTTGTTGCTATTTTTATTTAAAATTATAATTTTTATTTTTTTAAATTAAAAATTTTTAATTTAGAATTTTTATATAAATGTTTTTAATTTAAAATTCAATTTTATATAGTCAGTTCAGAAACATATCTTATGTTTTTTCCAGGCCAGCTTTCTACTTAAATGCCTTGCACAATTTTATTTATGTTTTCAAAGGGGGAGAAGAACAGAAAGTATACAGATAGACTACCTTATCTGTCAATCTCTGCAGTACTTCATAGATCTTTTCTATGCCCTGGGCCAAGGCTGGCTTTTTCAGGTGGCACATAGCTCTTTAGTCATTGCACATAGCTCCTGTGTCTACAGGCTTCACACAGGAGCACACCAAAAGTAGCGTCTTATGCAAGAAAATGAATTGAAAATATGAAGTTTACATTCTACTGTGCTGGACACTCACCTCTCATTCTACCACCATGCCAGTGAGCTGAGTGATGCAGCTGTGTGTGGTCAAAATGGAAGTTAATTAAAATATTGCTCTTTAAATCTTGGTGCAGGAGAGATTAGCTGGGGCTATTATGTAATAACATTTGAATGAGATGAAATGAAAGTTCACTGCCTTCTTCTGCTTCATACCATCCTGGTGACCCTCCAAATACTTCCTGTCCTGGCTTGTGGCAGATGAAAATGCTGCAGCGATCTTTGTAATGAGCTTGAGGCTTGTGCTTAAATGTCTCAGATTCTGGTAGCAAGTATGAAGAATTATTCATCTTGGAGCCATCCAAGGTGAACCACCTATGTATTGCCTGACTTCTTAAATGACCCGACTCATGAAATCTACTTGTCATTTTAAAGTGCCTGCATCTGTCCTGTGCCACCCCCTCTCTCTCTCTCTCTCTCTCTCTCTCTCTCTCTCTCTCTCTCTCTCCCTCTGCCCTGCACGTAAATCTATGCACATTATCCATTGGCACATATCTTGCTCATTCTGTTGAAAAACAGATCATTCTGGCACCAGAGAGGTAGGAAAGGAGTTAAGGCTCTTGCTTGGCATGAGATGAGCCTGGTTCATTCCCTGCCACCATGCAATGACTCATAACATCACTAAGAGTGGCAGGGATGGACAAGCCACCTCCCAAATAGATTATTACAACATATATTGGACTATTTCAGTGTTCTATCATTTTTGCCACTTACCTGCTTATTTAACTATCTGAAATATTTTTGTTGCAATTGATTATCTTTCTGTGGAGGCCTAGAATAAAGACAATCATGTATATTTTCATTACATTGGAAATTATGTTTATTTTTAGTAAAGTTAATAAGTAAGGCCTATGATATCCATAGTTAAAGCAAATCATAAAAACGAACCAATTTTCTAGTATAGCAGATTATTTTGAATTCCTTACCAGTTTAAATATTGTTAGGTATTGTCTTTGTTTAGGAGTTTGTTCATGGTTCATAGATTCCTCTCCTGCTGTTTCTGGAAATAACTTTATCTCAAAGTGTAGTCTAATCCCTATCAAATTGTTTGAATTTTGGAAAAATCATGAAAACAATAAAACAGCAGGTATATTACAGACTTGTATTTTTTTTCTTGTTTGAAGAGAATGGAAACTATCTTGGGATGTTATATAGTGTTGCAGGACTCCTCTAAGAGCCTCTGCATCTGCTCTGGCTTGCCTCCTGCAAATCACTTCATAGATAAGGGTGTAGTCTATTAGACTTTGGTACAGAGACATGCCATCTCAGAAACCACTTTCTCTACCCTATAAAGACTTTTCCAGGCAGATCTTGGCTCAAGACATTAGCATATAAAAGGGCCTAGGTGAGGTGCTGGGAGAAAATACCTGAGGGCATTTGACCCTCCCTGCTTTCCATAATAATGGGAGGGAGGTCTGATTTGCAGGGGTATAAAATTAGCCTGCTTCCTCTCTCATGCTCTCTTTTTGGGCTCTCTTTTGAAGCTTGTGCTCTTCTTGGGAGTCTTTGTCTCCTTTCTACAGGGCCTTTACATGTGGTGGCCACCATTTTGGCCTACACTTGGCTGGGGTTCTAGCCAGGAATCCTAAGCACAGGGTTTTCCCTATTGTGGATTTGTATGCCTGAACCTGTGATAAGTAAAGCCTTTTAAAACTGCATCGGATTCCTGAGTCTTCATCCATTCCCGACAGATTCAGAGGTAGAAGGGAACTCTCACCCAGCACTGTTGGGGACCCCAACAGCATCCCCGACATCTGGCGTCCCTGGGTGGGCTTGGTTCTGTGTGGCTGTATAACCAACAATGAAGTTAGCATAAGGGTTGCTACTGTTTAAGCCACCAGTTCTAGGGTGTTCGGACTGACTAGACGGATCCTCAAAAAATAATAATAGTTTAGCAAGCGGTTCCCCCTTTTAAAAGTCCATTTAGTTGGCACAGAGATTGACAGTATTATCTCTCCATGAGATTCAGGATCCAGAAGTCCGAAATGCACCTTAATTTCCTTAAATTTCAGCCAATCGCTCCCCTGAATTAAACCCATACTACCTGGGAGCAGGTCCTTTTATCCCTGTTTTTAGCATGTAAGGATCTTGACTTGGGTATATTGTGACAGTGTTAGGGCAGAGAATATCGAGACTGCCATTGCCTGATGGGGTAGGCCAGAGAGTATTTATTGACTGTAATTCTGTGGATTCTGATTCAGAGGATACTGGGTAGGTGGAATGAATGAGAGTGCTCCTGGATTCAGCTGGGCCTGGGGCTGGCCCCCACCCAGTTTCCCGCATTTTGGGGAGGCATAGGTGTTATTTGAGCCTGCGGAGCTTGTGGAACCTGGGAGGGGGTCCATGTAACATTTCCCATAAAGGGATTATTAGGATGTTGCCCTGAATTGATAGTTCTAGAAGATGGGCAATCTCTAAGGGTGTGCCCCTTCCCTCCGCAGTCAAAGCAGGTTATCCCGTCCAGATGAAGCCTGAGGCTGACTTCGTCTTCGAGACAGACAGTCTCTGGTCCAATATTTTCCCTTTCTGCACCTTGGGCATGGTCCAGGTGGGGCCCTCCGAGGGGTGGAGTTGCGATTATTAGCATAGTTTCTCTGATCATTGTTTATCCTTTGAGGATTATTGTTTCTCTCCATGAAGCTGTTTGACATTTCACCCCTATCCTGATCCTCCTGCTGTATGGAATAAGGCTCTATAGCATTCTCTGTTCCATGGGAGGCTGAACCAACATTTCTCCAGACCTTTAGATATCCCATGAGGTCTTTTCTTTTTTCTTAATACTATATAGTATTGCTCGGCAATTTTGATTAGCATTCTCATATGCTAAGGTTCATTTTAGGGTTTGTTGAACGGATGGGTCTTGAACCTGTCTGTGGATTATCTGACTTAATCTCCCAATAAAATCAAAGTATGGTTCATTAGGACCCTGGTAAATTTTTGTACAGCTACCTAGATATTCTGGGTCCGTCATCTACTTTTTCCCATGCTTTTAATGCTGTATCCCGAAAAAATTTTAAAACAGCTTCAGGTAATGTTGCTTGTTTTTCTTTTTTCTTGCCATT
Organism: Cryptotis parvus; assembly: GCA_021461705.1. Classification (NCBI taxonomy): domain Eukaryota; kingdom Metazoa; phylum Chordata; class Mammalia; order Eulipotyphla; family Soricidae; genus Cryptotis; species Cryptotis parvus. The sequence continues at coordinate 119,560 of JAJIBD010031699.1, forward strand.
CACCTTCACCTTTCAGCATGGCAAAAGTTACATTATGGCCAGATTCTCTTAAAGTGTCAATATTCATGTTAACCCCATCTGCATACCACATTTGCCATTTGCACGAACTGTGAATCGGTCAGACAAGTATGGGCTACCATTTCAAAATCTGACAATACCCACTCTCTTCTTCGACTCCAATCAGCTAAATATTTTAAAGAATAAGGACTTGCTATTCCAAACATGTCTCAAGCCTTCCTGAATGGGATTATTGACTCAATACTCAATACTTCATAAATTGGTTTTACTTTATATTTAGATTGGTCATGAGAAAGATTGCTGGGCTTTGCTCTTTGATTATTATTAGATTGACCACCAGAGGAACTGCAAGGCTCTTGGGGCCTGCATGAGTTAACCTGTTCCTCCTATTCTTCCAGGTCAGAGTTTGTAGTATCTGTCAGAGGAGCATCTTCCCTTGGAAAGTAGTAACTCCGGGAGGTTTTCAGTTTGAAAGCCTGCCTCCTTTGGGCTTCCCTGTTCCTCCTCTAAGTTATCAGCCACATTAGAACTCTTTTTTTAGAACTCCTCTTTTAGATTTTTCCGCCGGAAATGTATACACCTTTTTCAGGTCTACAGCCTTATGGCATGTTTGCGAATGGCTTTTAGTTAGGTCAAGCCTCAGAATCCGGTATGCGCTATTTCCTGATTGGTAAGTTATGAAATCAGAACTCTCCCTGAGTAACACATCCATTTCTTGGTTTAAGTTCCCAAGTTTCCTATATATTCCTTCTTTTTGTTCTTTCAATCTTATATCTAACTTCCAGACCTCTTCTTTATGTCCCTCGATTCTAACTCTCTGTCAATTTCTCCCTGTAAGTTGGTGCTTATCTGATATCCTTCTTCTGCTCTTCAAACTTTACTTCAAATTTTAAATCCTGTTTAATAATTTTACTTTCCAGTTCTTCTCATTTTTCCTCAAATTTTGAATCCAGTTTAGTAATTTTATTTTCCTATTCCTCTAATTTCTTTTCCTGTTTAATAATTTTACTCTCCAGTTTTTCTAATTTTTCTTCGAATTTTATATCCTGTTCTTCTAATTTCTTTTCCTGTTTAATAATTTTGCTCTCCTGATCTTCTAATTTTTTCTTTGAATTTTAAATCCTGTTCTAATTTGTTCTCGAATTTTAAACTCTGTTTAATAAGTCTGTCCTCAAGCTTTAAGACCAGTATACCTGTAATTTTATGATTCTCACTCATTTCTTTAATCTCTGAGCAAACCTTATCCCTTAAGGTTGCATTCAATCTATCACATTCCTCCTCGCTCTATTAAACATTGCCCTCATGCAAAGGTACAGTTTAAGAATCACAAGGACCCAGAAGATTTGTAAAAGGATAAAAAAGGAACTTCTCAAAAAGGAACTTCATTAACTGGGCTATGTATGGTTCTGACCCAATAAAAGATACAATGTATCTATACCACGAGATATCCATCATTTTACTCATGGTTCGGAGGCAGATGATCTCTGTCCGATGGTAATCAGGCCAGACTATGTTCGTCGGACCCACCCTGTCTGTGCTCCTTTACATTGTACATCTCATGTGGCAGGAGCAAATCCTTGAGGTTTACAGACAAACCAATTGTGACAGATGGATATAACTCATACCAACTTATTTCCCAACAAACCTTTCCTCATGTGGTCATTGATACATATTCTCGGTTCATATGGGCTGTTCCTATGACGTCTGAAAGAGCTAAATCTGTTTGTTCATTTTTACTCCAGTGCTTCTCCGTCATGGGTATTCCCCATACCATAAAAACAGATAACGGTCCTGCTTACACCAGCAAAAACCTTCAAATCCTTTTGCGGAATGGCAGATCAAACACATTACAGGAATTCCATATAATCCACAAGGACAAGGAATTGTTGAAGCGTGTCCACAGAACGCTTAAAACTCAGTTATTAAAGCAACGAAAAACAAGTATGCCTCCAATGGATTCTTTATCTTCAACATTATTCCCCTTAAATTTCTTAAATATACCTCAAGGAGATTCCTATACCGTGGCTGAACATCACTTTCAAGAAGATATGCAAACTCAAAAAACAGTCAATTCACCTATCTGGGTGAAAATTGATGATAAATGAATTGCAAATCACCTCCTCATTTGGGGAAGAGGTTATGCTTTCATTTCTACAGATGATAACCCTGCCAAGAAACTCTGGGTTCCTCTGCGACTTGTTAAGACTAGAATTCTCCAAGAATCAGAAAACAACTAATTCTTTCAATATAAAGTCTTAAATTTTAAATTGCAAGTTGCTGTTTAAACCTCCTGGATTGGTTCATTTTAATAATGATCTTGTTTTGCAGCCTATTGATCATGGTTCATGTCTAACATCTTGCCTTACAGCCTAAATGCTTTCTTCTTTATGAAAAAAAAGGGGTGGAAAAATGGGTGGACTCGAGCATAGTGCTCAATGTCAAAATGTTTCAAGGATTAATGTTAGAGTTTCCTTTTTTAATGTTTTTGCTCACAGGTATTTGCAGAAAAAGAACTTGGATGCTGCAGATTCCTTCTATGATGCTCGAGGCTTTGGACTCTGAGCACAGTGCTCATTACAAAAATGTTTGCTAAATCAATGAAAAGTTGTTTTTCTAATGATTCTGTTCACAGAATAAGATATTGGAATGCTGTAAACTTGCGCTACAGTGCTCAATACTCCGAGACTCCTAAAACAGTGCTCATCAAAAATTTAATAATTTGCAAAAATAATTTTTTCCCAATGCTTTATTCACAGGAAAAGATACTTCCCTCACCATCATTTGCCGGCTTTATATTCATGAAGTGCTTGCTTCGTTACCATTTATCACCCTAGATGGGTCATATATACAACTGTAAGATATTGATCATCAAATGTGTGTATGGTGTGTGTGTGTGCGTGTGGTGGCCACCATTATGCTTGTGATTAATGTTGTGTCTATGTTATGTCTCAACTACTACCTTCTCAATTTCTGACCACTACAAACCTCTATTAAATTCATCAGCTCCACTGCTGATCCACTAGACTCATCAATTTTAAAATCAATTCTCATACTTATTTCCCTGCTCCACCCGTGTTGGAGCTTCTTTATGTTCTTCTCTCCATCCCAGACTTGGATCCCTGCCAAGCCTTAAAATCTCTATTTGTGATTAATCTCGAAAAGTATTTTTTGTCTCACCTAAAATTAAGCTACAGGTACAGTTACCGGTGCCAGTGTTCCCTTGCTGAAGAAGCCCTGCAAGATGCCCACACCGATGTTCCGGACACCTGTTCCAGCGCTCAAGACTCCTGTTCCAGAGTTCGAGATATTTGTTCCAGTGTTCCTGAGACCCGGTCCAGTGTTCCTGACAATTCAACAAGTTCCTGATCGCTGCTCTCCAAAGACTCATACTCATATGATCACCGTTATTACTGTTTCGAAGTAGCCCCACAGACTTTGTTCCAGACACCCGACTTTACATAAAATACAGCAAATTGACTCTCACAAATTATGGACAGTGCAAACTATAGTTCGTTATAATCAGACAGCTAGAAACACTTTGTCATGAACTTTGCTTTGGGTCCAAAAACAAGTTAGGATCCTAAAGTAACATGTATTATCATTTTGAAATTGGAATTGTTTTTTCTTATCTTAATTTTTTTGTAAGTTACTAAATATTTTGTACTTTTTCAATTTTTATTAGTAAACTAATCAGGGGGAGTTGTTGCAGGACTCCTCTAAGAGCCTCCATATCTGCTCTGGGTTGCCTCCTGCAAATCACTTCATAGATAAGGGTGTAGTCTATTAGACTTTGGTACAGAGACATGCCATCTCAGAAACCCCTTTCTCTACCCTATAAAGGCTTTTCCAGGCAGATCTTGGCTCAAGACATTAGCATATAAAAGGGCCTAGGTGAGGTGCTGGGAGAAAATACCTGAGGGGCATTTGACCCTCCCTGCTTTCCATAATAATGGGAGGGAGGTCTGATTTGCAGGAGTATAAAACTAGCCTGCTTCCTCTCTCATGCTCTCTTTTTGGGCTCTCTTTTGGGGCTTGCACTCTTCTTGGGAGTCTGTCTCCTCTCTACAGGGCCTTTATACATGGTGGCCGCCATTTTGGCCTACACGTGGCTGGGGTTCTAGCCAGGAATCCTAAGCACAGGGTTTTCCCTATTGTGGATTTGTATGCCTGAACCTGTGATAAGTAAAGCCTTTTAAAACTGCATCGGATTCCTGAGTCTTCATCCATTCCCTGCCGGCCGGAGGTAGAAGGGAACTCACACACGGCACTGTTGGGGACCCGGCAGTGTCCCCGACAATATAGGTTTCAGAAATGATGGGTAAAGACAGAATTTATTCATTGCCTTGACATAAGTAACTTCATGGAAGGAAGGGATGGATATAGAGAAGAATATATAAGTTTCATCTCTAAACTTTGACCTAGTGCTGTTTCATTTGAAGAAATTACATACAGGCTGTTGCTACTATAGCAGTAATAATGAATATTACTAAGAACAACAAAAGAGCGATCCTTTATGGAGGTGAGGTGTTAAGATATTTGCTAATCATCTTAAATATCAGTTCAGTTTGTGCTTAAAATAATCACTATATGCACGGTCTCAGGCTGGTGTGCCAAGGTGCCGGAGATTATAAACAACAGACTCAGATTCCAAGCCAGGTCGGCAAACTGAAACTAGCTCTTCAGAGTTAAGGTGAAAACAATGTTTACTCTGCAGTATAAAGTTTTATTTAATTTTTGTTTTGGGGTCACACCAGACATGGTTCAGATACTCCCAGCTCTGCTCTCAGGGTCACTCCTGGCAGTGCTGGGGGACAGTATGAGAGGCCGGGATCGAACCATGTTGGGCTACTTTCAAGACAAATCCCAGCCCTTGTGCTATTGTTCTGGCCCCAATATAAACATTTTAAATTTAAGACCTGGGTCATGCCATGTATGAATTAATTCTTCCAGCTACTGAGATTGAGAAATAAATTAATTGACCTTTTATTGATGTCTTGTAGCAACCCTTACAAAATTATAAGAACAATTTCAAGAGAATGCAATTCCTCAGAAAATTCACAGATAAGTAGTATTTGCAAAACCCATTGAACTGAAATTCATAAATAAAAAGAAAATCACAGTTTTGATTTTAAAAGCATAAATAAATAGAATCCAGCTTCAAAGGGAATGCTGTAAAAGTACTTTCAGCATACCACTAAGATTTTATTAGGCCACAGTGATCTGTGTTGGAAGTCTTTGAAGTTAAATATCCCTAAGAAACTTTGAAAATGCATCTTATAGCCCATAATAAAACTGCTTTAGGCCTCTAATCATCTACTTGTGCATAGTTTGAATTGCTAAATAAAATGCATTTGGATTATGTGTGTATCTATTGCTCAGGACAAACCACAGAGAACTGAAAAACTGTTGTATGCTGCCTGGGTAACTACGCCAAGTTAGTTGACTTCTTAATGTTCTGAAGCTGTCTTACGGCGTCAGTGTGAATAAGATCAAGCATCCAGCCTCACGCTTAGGAAGGTGATGGCAGCAGAATATTTTCAACAAGTTACCATTATTACAGAGTATGTTTACTTAGATTCAAAACTGCAGAAGAAGAATTTCTGTTTTGGGGTGACATCAGAGTTCCAAAGAACTTCTAAAGTATCATTCTTTTTGTTTTCATTCTTGAATTCTTACTAAAGAATGGATTGAAGAGAGGGCAGTGGGAATCTCTCTGTTTTCTTGCATGCATCCAACCTGAGTTTGATCCCCAGAACCGGGCACAGCCAGGATTGACCTTGAGTGCAGAGCCAGGAAAGCCCTGAGCACTGTTGAGTGTGGCCTCCAAATCAAAAAAAAAATATTTGCTTTAAATTCTATCAATGTTGGATGATTAAAGTTTGCTAAGTTTTTCACTTTTGATTCCTCTCCATTTTGGGGGAGAACAAAAAAGCTCTTATATTTTTAAATATATTTTTATTTATATAAATTATTATATATATCACTTGATCACTTGAATCCGTTATTCATCGATTTGCTCGAGCGGGAGCCAGTAACATTTCCATTGGACCCTATCACGTGCCAATGTAGCCCAATGGCATCTGGTTGCTTCAGGAATATGAAGAGCCTCAAACCGTTCCTTTAGGGTCTTTACAAGGAAGTCTGACCATCTTGAGGGTGGGCGGCCACGTGATCTTTTGACATCCCGTGGGATCCAGTCGGTAATGGCTCTAGTCCAGTGGTTGTCTCCAAATCGCATTACATGTCCAGCCCATCTGATTTTCGATGCCTTGGCAAATGAGATAGCGTCCCTGATTCTGGAATAGCGACAGAGGTCAGAACTCCGATTCCTTCTCTCACTTGAGTGAGGTGTGATATTCCAAGCATAGCTCTTTCGATTCCTCTCTGGGAGACCCTAATAGCATTCTCATCCTGCTTTTTGTAGGGCCCAGGTCTCTGAGGCGTATGTTAATGCAGGGAGAACAGTGGAGTCAAAGAGATGTGCCCGGAGCCGGAGGTTCTTATATATATATATATATATATATATATATATATATATATATATATATTCTTATATTTTTAAATATTATCGTTCTAATAACACCAAACATTAGCCAAGTGGCAAAAATGCTGGCTGACTTCGACCAAGAGTGTGGAAAGATAGGTCTACAGCTGAATCTAAAGAAAACAATGTTTATGAAGAATAAACTAGTTCCAGAGGCCCCATTCACACTCAATGGAACAAACATCTCTGAATGCAGCAGTTATGTGTACCTAGATCGAGAAGTCAACATGATGAACGACCTAAAACCTGAGCTGCGCAAGAGGAAGAGAGCGGCATGGAATGCCTTCAAAGGCATCGAAGAAATAGCTAAAGGACAAAGAACCTCCGGCTCTGGGCACATCTCTTTGACTCCACCATTCTCCCTGCATTAACATACGCCTCAGAGACCTGGGCCCTACGAAAGCAGGATGAGAATGCTATTCGGGTCTCCCAGAGAGGAATTGAAAGAGCTATGGTTGGAGTATCACGCCTCACTCAAGTGAGAGAAGGAATCCGGAGTTCTGACCTCCGTTGCTATTCCAGAATCAGGGACGCTGTCTCCTTTGCCAAGGCATCGAAAATCAGATGGGCTGGACATGTAATGCGATTTGGAGACAACCGCTGGACTAGAGCCATTACCGACTGGATCCCACGGGATGTCAAAAGATCACGTGGCCGCCCACCTACAAGATGGTCAGACTTCCTTGTTAAGACCCTGAAGGAACGGTTTGAGGCTCTTCATATTCCTGAATCAATCAGATGCCATTGGGCTACATTGGCACGTGATAGGGTCCAATGGAAATGTTACTGGCTCCCACTCGAGCAAATCGATGAATAACTGGGATTCAAGTGATCAAGTGATCAAGTGATTTTTACACCTCCCCTCCGCCCTCCCACACCTCAACTACTTGGCAAATTCTGTATGTCATTTCTTTCCTCTTTATATCTCCTTCCCACCAAACTTTCCTGCTCTTCGTGGAATACAGTGCATTAAAAGACATTACTGTTTCACTATTTTAGTGGACCGCGTGGTCGCTTGTACTGGTTTTGCTCTGTTAATCTGGTCGTGAGGCAGTTTCCCAGCATCCGGACAGCGAAAATGGTGGCTAGTGTGATGGGCAAGTTTCATCCGGCTGCTTCCGGGACCCCCAGAGGCGATGGGCCAACACCCAAAACCCATCTGCCGATGGGTTTGGGTGGAGGGATGCATGTTGGAACACTATAGAACCAAAACTCTACATGAGCATCTTTCAATTGTATGTCTAAAATGGTGTAATAATATTTGGGGGAAAATAATAAAATTAAATTAAAAAAAAGATCCAGAGTATCTTTTCAGTACGATATCTTTTCAGTAAGATAGATTTTGCTATCATACAGAAAAGTTGGAAATATGGGAAAAAGTAAATAAAATCCTATTATCATGACTTCAAAACAATTTATTAAACTTTTTATGAACTTCCATACATGTTTTTACTTTGGCATATTTGCATATGGTTAATTGAATGCTTTGTTTATTTTCCATTGGACACAGTCCAGGATTAAATGTTCAATGTATTCTATTGCGTTCACACCTCTTTTCTCCATATAATTCTGGCTTTACTTTACGTCTGTATAGTAGCTGGTACTGTAGGTATATGAGTTTGCATATCCTCTGCAAATTGCTCACATAATTCCTTTGGTTTCCTTGGTTTTTCTACCCAAATAAAACAAATTCTCCTCACTTTTGAATATTTCCTTATAAATTATATTTTAGCTGTAAATCTATGATCTTAGATTCTGTTGATATGTCTAGTGAACAGGTCTCTTGAATCTAACCTGTTCGCCACCTTCTGTTAACCAGCTCAGGCAGTACTAGCAGAACACATACATCTGCTTAATGAATTCCTTATTAAGCATCCTTAAAACTATGTTAAACCAGGTGCTGGAGTGACGGTGCAGTGGATAAGCTGTTTGCCTTGCATGTGGCTGATCCAGGTTTGATCCCTGATACCCCATATGTTCCCCTGAGAATCTTGAGTGCAGAGCCAGGAGTAAGTCCTGAGCACCTCCAGGTTTGTCCCCAAATCAATAAAACTAAAATAAAACAAAAACCACATAAAACCAACAAAAGCCAAGATTTTTATTATATTTGGAAATAAACCAATTACTTTTTATATATTTACAGCTCATGATCTAATGTCATTTACCTTCTTTTATAATATATGAAATAATTTACCCCACTGACGTTGCTCCAAAGACATTGAACCCCCATATCCCCCACCCCAAGTGGGCTTTACTAGGCTTGACCCGCATCTTAGGTCGTTATTTTGTTTCTGGCTAGTAATTCATCTCTTTGTAGTCAAATGAAATCTTCCAGCTGGAAGTATATTATAGACCCCTCTCCTCGTGGTATCAAAATCAAGGCGCTTTATAGAAAATGAAAAGGAGCAGCTGTGAGATCATGAATGCCAAGTTTAATTAAAAAAAAACTTTCCATTTCCTAGTACTCCACATCCATGATTGTGGGTTCTGAGCAAATCGAGAGGTTTCCTAATCATTTTTCTCAGTAAGGTCAGGGCAGAATTAGTTTCCACCTGGAGGTGTAAGCTCCAGCCCAATTATACTTTCTCTGCTAGTGAAGATTTTGAATCTACTGTACAAGAATTCTACAGGCTTTAAGTGTTTGGTTCGCAAATATGATTTTCCTAGGGAGTTCACACATGCAGACTAGCTTACTGGAGACATGGAATATGTGGGGTTAGATAACAACACATAATATTGGGTTAGAACTTGGTGAGCAGAACACAATTGTATGAGCCCCGAAACCTCAGAGTTGATGGAGTGTCAGGTTTGTATTGAAACAGAAAATCGTTCATTAGAGTTCCGTTAGGAGGGTCACTCCTGGCAGTCCTGGGGGCCAGATACATGCCAGGGCCAGGTATTGAACCAATCTAATCTTATTAATTTGGGCCATTGGGTTCTTTTCAACCTTTTCCCCCATAAAGTGATTAGACATCTTCTTTTCATGTGAATGACAAGAAAAACCACATTAGGGGAGGAAACAAGTATCACCCCTCTTTTGTTCCCTTGCATTTGTATCATTAGGAAATATTTTAATGTGGTTTCTTTTGTAGTGTTGCTTTAAATCTAATTGTCCATTTTTGTTTTTGTTTGGTGACCACATCCAGCAATGCTCAGGGATTAATCCTGCCTTTGCAGTCAGGGATCCCTCCCAGTAAGACTCAGGGGACTATTTGGGGTACTGGGGAGACGCCTGGATTTGCTTTATGCAACGCACACAGCCTACCTGCTGTAGTATTGCTCAGGCTCTAATTATACATTTTTTATTAAGTATTGTAGTACACAAGGTAAGAGGACCTGTCTGTCTGTCTGTCTGTCTATTAATCAACTATATATCATCTAGCTAGTTAAATGACTTATGTAGGCAGTTTTCTGAAACCATTTGACAGCACAAAGGAATAATCCACTTCTGAAGACAGTGTGAAATGTGTGTATTTTGGGTACAGAGGGAGACGGCATGTACCAATAAAATATTAAATGTCAATGCAACTTTCTTTTCAATAAACTATGAAAGGGGGCCAGAGAGAGAGTACAGCAGGTAGCATTTGACTTGCATGCAGCCAAACCTGGTTTGATCACCAGCATCCAACATGGCCCTCCATGCCCGCTGGTAGGGTGTAGCAGAGTCAGGAGTAAGCCATGAGCACCACTGAGTGTAGCCCGCAAAACAGAACCTGGGAGTAAAGTATCATCAAATTGTGGTATTTCTTTTGCTTTTCCCACGAAATCTTTTTGTTGTTGTTGTTATATTCTCACTTTGAACTTGCTAATTAAGTGAGGAAGTCTTTCTAATCTTTGAGCATCTAAATTACAGTAATAGTAGCTTTCATTTTAGAAGAT
>JAJIBD010031699.1:135000-153234 GCA_021461705.1 Cryptotis parvus
ATTGTGGCAGGGCTAAATCTCCACTTACAGTGGGTATAACAGGTAAGGCACAGCTGGTGGCCACCAGAGCCGGTCTGCAGAACTGATTTTTTCTTCCTGAACTGTGGAAGAAATTTTAGATGAAGCCTGCTTAAATTACTCCCTGCGGAGAGGGAGAAATCAGGAAAGACAGGCCCTTTTTTTCTCCTCCTGCCTTGAGATGCTTTGGCCATTTCCTCTTGTTGGTACACAAGGGCAAGCCAGTTGGCAAGAAGGGCTGTAGTCCCTACCTCAGTACCACAAGGTTTAATGTACATGGTGACATCGGTTTTTTGAGACTTGGGAAGTGTACAACTCAGGGTTTGACCCACATGCAAGAGAAGACTTGTGCTGAAACACTTCCCTCACTAGTCATTGTGATGGTCACCCCAAAAAGCATTTATATTGCAAATGGAAAAAATAAGCCATGTATCATATGGTTAAATATGAAATTGGCTAAACAATACCTGGAGCCCACATCTCTTATATAACATTACAAAGCACCAATGACATAGCATATAGCTTTATGGGACACATAAGTAACAAAAAACATTCGTTATTTCTAGGAGAGATGAAGTAAACATAATTTAGGAGAAATCAGAGGGTTTTGCCTATCTATGTGTATCTGCTTCTTTAAAAAAAGATGGAAAAGTAAAGCAAATCTATTGATGGCATGATCTTTGTAGATAAATAGTAGTTTTATGAATGCTTATTATGTTATTTGATTATTTTTGAATATTTCAGTCATACATAGTTTTTGTAAAGAGGTATAGCTCTTTTTCACTGTTTCCGGCTATCAAGTCTTAAGTAATCACCTGTTACCTTACTTCCCTTTATTGCAAATCTGTGTGTGTGTGTGTGTGTGTGTGTGTGTGTGTGAAGTCTCAAGATAATGTCTTTAATGGCCTTTGCATGAGCTTCGGTAATGGTGCTGTTTTTTATTTATTAATAATAGTTTGCCCCACGGGTGCCTAATTGTTATTAAGTAGAAACCAGTAACTTCAGGAATTAAAATACATCTTCTATATTTTTATATGAAGTCTATTTTTTAAATGCCCGAGAGTTGAATTATTTAAGTTTTCATAGATAACTTTGTGCTGTGGCACAAAATAATGATATCTTTGAGGTTTTCTGTCTAGTTTTACCTGTCAGTACAAAATATATAAGATTAATTTTTGTAGATTATTTAGATGTTCAATTCCATTATTTTCTATAATACCACATATGCTGAGGAAGCTAATGAAGTGTTGCCACATAGGCAATGCAGATTATTAGTACAGAGGAAAGCACACGTTTCTTTTATTCCTGTTGTCCTCCCCATCATTGCTAATAACACTCTGGTTGACTCCTAAAAAATCACCATGGTAATGACAAATTATACGCTGATTCTCAGATTCAATAATGCTGTTAAAGGGGCCTATTTGTTCTGAGTAACACACCTGTGAAACATTTCTGCATTTGTCTGACTCTGGTGAAAATACCTTTTAAAGAATGAAATTATTTCTTATTGATGATAATTTTCAATCAAACAAGTGAAACTGAAAAATGTGTGAGGACTGAATTTTTAAAAAAATTAAGATCACTATCACTGTATCACTCATTGTCTTCCCGTAGATCATCAATTTGCTTGAGCGGGCACCAGTAACATCTCAATACGTCCTGTCACATGTGAGATAGCCCAAGGGCATCTGCCCACTCCAGGTACATCAAGAGCCTCAAACCATTCCATCAAGTCATGGGAATGAGGTCTATAATTGTTACTGGTATTTGGCATGTAGTAGCTTGCCAGACTCTGCCGTGCGGGTGGGATTCTCTTCTAGTCGCCTCAAAACTTCGAAGAAGCCAGAGGACTCAAAACTTGCAAGAAGCCAGAGGAACCCCCACACCATGAGGGCTGCCATTTTTCCACATCCAAACTCCCCTCTCCTCAGAACTCCACCCAGCAAAAGAGCTGATCACAGCCAGGCTCATCAGTGACCCACCGTGCAACAGTCTTTTTCAAGCCCAGCCCAGGTATGCCGATCCAGAGACACACACATGGGGCAGAGCTGCTACTTGCTCTCCCTGTGCCCAGCTGATCACAAGGCGTCTGGGAGGGATGGCGGGTTCAAGCCCTGACCCACCACCCCAGCAGGGCCTCACAAGAAGCCAGAGGAACCCCCACACCATGAGGGCCGCCATTTTCCACATCTGGACTTCCCTCTCCTCAGAGGTTCACACAGCAGAAGGGCTGATCGGCGCCTGGCTTATCAGTGACCCACTCTGCAGCAGTCTTTTCCAAGCCCAGCCCAAGTATGCCGATCCAGAGACTCACCACATGGGGCAGAGCTGCTACTTGCTCTCCCTGTGCCCAGCTGATCAAGAGGTATCTGGGAGGGATGGCGGGTTCTAGTCCTGGCCCGCCACCCCAGCAGACCCTCACAATAAATAAATGCTCGAGTTTTGAGGTGACTACAAAAATTTAAGATATTCTTTAGAGTGAATAGATTGGGAAATGTTCTCTTGAATATTTCCCAATTGTTCATTGAATGTCAAGATGAAAAATTTCCCAATGTTCATCTTGATCATTCAAAAATATTCAAAAAGGACCATCAAAAAAATGGTCCTTTTTTTGCATTCTTAAACTCTCAGTTGAGAAAAAGACTCAGATGTGTGTGTGTGTGTGTGTGAAACTGCATCTGATTTTTAAGTAAACATTTTTTCTCAACATGAATTACTGCAATTAGAATAAACATATTTCTTCATATGATGAGTCTGTTAGACTTTTTAGGTATACCTCATAATACATGCATCTATAGATAATTTTACTCAGTTTGAGGCTCTTCATGTTTCTAGAGTGAGCAGAGGCCCTTGGGCTATACTAGCACTCGAACAGGGTAAAATGGAGGTGTTACTGGTGCCTGCTTGAGAAAAATTCAACAATGGGAAGACAAGTGATACAAGTGAAGAAGTCTTACTTTCCAGTACAAATGCTCTGGTCGATTTTCCTTAATTGACTGCTTAAAACCTGGTATTTTCTTTTCTTTCCTTTTTTTTTCTTTTTGGTTCAGACCTGGCATTGCTCAGGGGTTACTCCTGGCTAGGCACTCATGATTTACTACTGGCGGTGCTCAGGGGACCATATGGGATGTTTGGGATCGAACTTGGGCCAGCTGCGTGCAAGGCAAACGTCTTACTGGCTGGATTACTGCTCCAGCCACAAACCTGGTATTTTCAAACTTGAATCCATACATAAATCCAACTTGATCATGATATCTGATAATTTTTAATATATTGTTTTATTTGGCTTGTGGAGGATCATTGCATCTGTGTTCATCAGGAGCATTGATGTGTAATTTTTTTTCTTTTCTTTTCTTTTTTTTTTTTTTGCTCTTTTTGGGCCACACCTGGAAATGCTCAGGGGTTTCTCCTGGCTCTGCACTCAGGAATTACTCCTGGCAGTGCTTGGGAAACCATATGGGATACCAGGGATCGAACCCGGGCCACTATGGGCGGCCACATGCAAAGCAATTGACCTACCCACTGGGATATCACTCCAGCCCAATTTTGTTTTTTTTTTCTTTATTGGTATTTCTTTCTACATTTGATAGTAGGCTAATATTGACATTGTAGGAACAGTTCAGGTTGATTATTTTTCTTGAATTTCTGGAAGAACCAAGAAAGGACAGTAAATAGGTCCCCCTTAAGTAGTTTTCTTTTTCTTTTTGGGTCACACCCGGCAATGCTCAGGGGTTTTTCCTGGCTCTGCACTCAGGAATTACTCCTGGCGGTGCTCGGGGGACCATATGGGATGCCAGGATCGAACCCAGGTCGGCATGGGCTGGCCACATGCAAGGCAAATGCCCTACCAGCTGGACTATCGCTCCCCCCCCAAGTTTTAACTCATTGGTAAACCCACCTGGTCGGGGCCTTTATTTCAGGGGAGACTTTCAATTACTGTTTTGATTTCTATGCTAGTAATTGGTCAGATAAGTTCTGGTTTTCCACTTTTAACAGCCTGATTCTATGTTAAAAAAACAACTTAAGTCCAAGAATGTATCCATTTTATTTATGTTATCCAGTTTTGTGGCAAAAGTTGTTTATAGTGCTTTGGGGGCGGCTGGAGTCTCACCTGAAAGTGCTCTGAATTGTTGTCTCACCTGTACTAAGAAGTGAACCCTGAAAGTGACTGTATATGGTGCCATGACTTTAACTTCCCCTTATAAGAGAAATTGTCTCATACATTTAAACTCATTCCTCTACTGAAGAAATACTTTATAATGGTTCTATTTCTACTGCCAAATTACATAATCAAATAAAATATTTCTCCAGTATTTAACAATTTTATATAATGAGTTTAATGGAATTCTTGCATGAATTAAAGTGGTAAAGGACAATTGACAGTATCACTAGAGAATAGGCAGAGATTACAGAAACTCTCAATTCTGAATTGAGACTGTAACTGTAAACACAATTTGAGACAAGTTGGTGACTATCAGTAGGCAGGGAGAAAGGAGTTAGGTGCATTCAAAAACTGCATAGAAAAGAATAGATTTGGACTTTTGATGGTAAAATTCATGTGCACTATACAGATGTTGATTTACAATGAGCATCTAAAGAAGTTTATAATGTGCTGTTCATCATTATTTTTAAAGACAAGCAGCAATTATTTGGAAACCAGCAATCTAACAAAGTATTATTTTCCAGTTGGAATCCATTTTTCAACTGGGAATACACAAACATAGTTGTTTTCTAATGCAATGTCTAAGGTATCTTATGGTGCAGAATTATAACTTATGTATTCCTTTTTAATTAACATTATTATAAATGATGTATGAGTTAACATTGCTACATTCATAAATCTTTTCTATGTGTTTTCCTTATTATGTGCTTGAACCCTGGTGGGGGGGAGCATGACAGAAATCATAAAGTCTCCCTTTTGATTATATCTCTGTACTGAAAATACAGTGTCCCTACTTATCCAGTCATTGTCATGTAAACAGATTAGGGTTATGTTACAGAAGCCCATGCTACATAGTACATCCTCTATCCATACATGTGTTTGCTTTCTCAATCTTGCATGAAGAGAAAGGATCATGGTGACTGTGATTTTATTATTTCCCTCATACAATGCGAGAAATTTTAAAGAATTTTTAGAAGACAGAAACACAAAATACTTCAAATGAGGTCTCATAGATTTAAATAATTGGCCAAAACTAATCATGCAAATCAGCTATTTTGCTTGATGTTGTGCTAAGAAGATATACTTTTGGGTGGAAGAGCTGTTCCTATTTTCCAAATGTTTATAGTAGAAAAGGAGAGGGACCTCATGGGTGTAGTTAATCAGTTTACCTCTGCCTGTACATTAGTATCAGATGTACATTAGGAATATAGAGCTTATTTTGCCAGAAAGGTTTTAGTAGAAAAGTAAAAAATAAATTTCAGCATAGACTAATGAAAAATACATCAAATGATCAGGAGCCATAGCCTTTTCTTCCTAACTAGTTCACTGTGGATTTTCTTTGTGATGAAGTCGTGTGGGCAGGTAAAGGGTACACAGAACTCAAGGAAGCCCTGGCAACCCTGTCATGCAATTTTATAGTTTGCTTTCTGCTCTGCCATTTGACCAAATATAGTCTTCTTACATTTTATCTTTAGAGAATTAAAGAAAGGTGACCTCGTTTAGACAGAAATCCTATCTAGAAAGTGAATTCTCTTCCCATACCAGCATGTTTGCAAACATAGCTCTGTACAGGAAGACATTTCAAAACCATTCTATCTGATATGGTATTCTTGTGTTGGGATACTTGGAAGCTTTTTAACAACAGAAATTTGGGGGATAAGAATGGAGAAAAAATTATGAAGAAAATGCTGAAAAATTAAAATTGTCTTCTTTATTAAATTAGTCTTAGAGTAAGAGTAAGTTTTATTTATAACTATCCTCAAAATATTCAGTCTTTAGGTAAAAAATAACCAAAAAACCAACAAAAAACCCTGAGATTATTCATAAATCTTTTAAGTTAATATATAGTATTAAGTATATTTTGAATGTATTATTAAAATGCTTTCTCTCAGAATTCAGTTTGTAATATAAAAGGAATAATAATTTTCACCTGGCAAGGCAATTACGATGACTGAATGACCTATTTCATATAAAACATTTGAAGAATGTAATAAGGTAAAAGAAGGTAACAAGGTAAAAACAGAAGTTGTTTTTACCCTGATATAGGGTTAAAATTCAGGAACTGTTGGAAATAGTATTTACTTGAATCATTTTAAATAATGATTTTAATATGTGGGAATTAGATAAAGGGAAGAATCTGAATTTTGTAATACAGATTACTACTCAAAGATGCCATAGCTTTGTCTTATATGAGGCTTGTTCCCAAAATACTAACATTTGGGAGAAGCACAGACAGAATATTGGTCTTACCTTCACATAGATTATATTTTAGTGCATCATTTTGCCTGGGCCCACTTTCCTCTTTGTCAGTATTATTGATTAGGCAGATGAAAGGCAGTTATTAAATTCAAATTAATGTTCTATTGATTATATGTCAAGTGAATATGCCATTGAAAATGGTTGAAATAAGCATTTCTATAATTTAACATAAAAATTTCAAGGAGGGGTTGAAAGTAAAGAAACATTGTAAATGATACTTAAAAAGAAAATGAAGTTGTAAGTAGATATTTACTGAAGAATGATTTAAGTGAATGTGAAGGGAAATTGAATTCTGGGGTGACCTGACACTGAATACAGAGTGGAATGTGTATTTTATAGGAAAATAGGGAAATACTTTTTATTTCATCTTTAGTATTTTGATATTGGGCATAGACTATTACTGTACCACACTACCAAAGAACCAATGAACTAACACCATTTTCCCTGTGACCTTCCTGTCTCCTCCTCCTCATTTTCATCCCCTCTCCCTCACCCCAGCCCCTGTTTGACAGGTTAGCTTTGTAGGCAGGATTCCTCTTCATGCATGTTATCATTGTTTGTTGTTTACCCTTTTGTTCACATAAACTCCTCACATGAGTGACTCACTAGGAATTGTTCTTCTGACTCAAATCAAGTATGGTGTCTCTGGTTCTCTTCAAGTTGGAGCAACATGCAGAGTTCATGTTTTCTTATGGCTGAGCAGTATCGCATTCTGTAAACATGCTATTTCATTATCAGCTTATCCATGGCAGAGCACTCGGCCTTGTTTCCAATAACTGGATCTTGTTCAGGACTGTAGTGAGCATGGAGGTGCACATATCTTTCCAATGCATGTTTCTGGGCTCTGAGGATTCTCATATCCTGGGGTGCTATGCTATGAGAGGTCATTGTTGACATAAGAGGAGATCCGGGTTAAAGGGGTGTTTAATCATTGTCTTTGGGGCTGCGCTTTTCATCCATAACAAGCTCTGACAATGGACACTCCTAGAAGCTAGAAGAATTTTTTTAATTAAACAAGACTAGGCATCAGATCAATATATGAAGCTCTATCTATTGTAAACAATTACTTCCCTTATGAGAAAAATCTTCAAATAAAGTCCAGAAAGAAGCTGGAAAGGCAGAGCTATGCTCACACAGTCAAGTAGGAAGGCGTTTACTTGAATGTCATACTCAATCTACAGAACATTTTTAAGTTCTTCACTCTCAAAGAAAGATGTTTTGCATATCACATATTAAACCAGGCTCTCTGTTCTTACTTGGACTTTGAGCACCGATAGAACCAAAAAGCCAGTGCATCCAAGGCCCAGCACAAATATCATACCAGAATCTTGTCTGGTTCAGTGAGTGGCCCTTAAATAAAGATGTTCCACAGAAATTGTTGGAATTTTTTCTCCCAGAGTCCCTGAAGCTGTTTTAAAAAATCTAAATCTAAAGTTATGAATTTTGAAAATGAGTAAATTGGACTCAGAATGAAAGGGAGCCCTCCTGGCATTGTTAGTCTTACATACGGACCACAGAAAGAGACTTTGCTTCTCTGCTGGAGGGTCACTTGATCACTTGACATCCTGTTATTCATCGATTTGCTCGAGCAGGTGCCAGTAACATTTCCATTTAACCCTATCACGTGCCAGTATAGCTCAATGGTATCTGCTTGCCCCAGGAATACAAAGAGCCTCAAACTGTATGTTCAGGGTCTTGATGAAGAACTCTGACCATCTTGTAGTGGGCGGCCATGCATTCTTTTGATGATCTGTGGGATCCAGTAGGTAACAGTTCTATCCAGCAGTCATCTCCAAATCGCATTACATGTCCAGTCCATCTGATTTTCGAAGATGAGACAGCGTCCCTGACTCTCGATCATCGATGAAGGTCAGACTCGGATTCCTTCTCTCAATTCAGTGTGGCATGATATTCCAAGAATAGCTCTTTTGATTCCTCTTTGGGAGACCCGAATAGCATTCTCATCCTGCTTTCGTAGGGCCCAGGTTTCTGAGGTGTATGTTACACAGGGAGAATGGTGGAGTCGAAGAGATGTGCTCAGAATTGGGTGTTCCTTGTCCTTTTAGCTATTTCCTCAATGCTCTTGAAGGCGTTCCATGCCACTCTCTTCCTCCTGTGCAGCTCAGGTTTTAGGTCATTCATCATGTTGACTTCTCGACCTAGGTACACATAACTGCTGCATTCAGAGATGTTTGAACTATTTAGAGTGAAAGGGGCCTCTGGAACTAGTTCATTTTCATGAACATAGTTTTGTTGAGATTCAGCTGCAGAAAAAATCTTTCCACATTCTTGGTCGAAGTCAGCCAGCAAGTATGCTGCTTGGCTAATGTTTGTTGTTATTAGAACGTCATCAGCGAAGCAGAGGTGGTGTAGTTGCCAATATCTATCTTCACACTCATTCCTTCCCGTTCTAATTGTTGCATGATGTTCTGAGAGTGGCACTGAAGAGTTTTGGTGAAATTGTTGACATCAATAATCACTTCCTTATAGAATGGTGAGATCCTGGTAGTAAATCCGTAATACAGCTCACGAAGGATCTTGATGTACTGGATTTAAATGCCCTGTTTGGCAAGGGCTTCAATGACTGCTTCAGTCCAACAAAATCAAAGGCTTTCTTTAAATCAATGAACATTAGACAGTGACATCTTGAACTCCCTACAAACCTCAATGAACTTGGTTACCATGTGGTAATGGTCTGTTGTGCTGAATCCTTTTCAGAAGCCAGCTTGCTCTCATGGTTGTCCTTCATTTAATGTTCTGCCAATCCTGTTCAGGGTGACTTGAGTGAACAGCTTGTAGATGGCGGACAACAGGCAGATGGGGCGATAGTTGCCAATGTTGTGGATGTCTCCCTTCTTGAACAGTAGAACTGTCCTGCTGGTTTTCCATTGGGAGGGCACCTTGCATTCAGATAGGTAGTGTGTGAGAAGACGAGCCGGTGTGTTGTTGAGTACTGACAGAAGATTCTTTAGGTGTTCAGGTCTGACTGTACTGTCAATGAACATATGCTGGCATCAGAAGCATATATTGAGGACCTGATTGATGCAAGCGCAAAAGATCAAGTACATCATGGTCTGACTGAGACGAGAAGGCATCAATTGCATCACACCATTTTTGAACTGGAGAACTGTTTCCATTGGAACATGCTACGAAAGAGACGTAGGTGGTTTGGTGTCCCTGTAACATGAACCTGGCTGTGAGCATTGATTCATTTGAATGCCTAACAAACCAGATAAGATGATTACACATCTTTAAGAGATGTGACCCACTGCCAGCAGTTTCTATCTTAATTGTCTATGCACCAACATCCACATACAAGGATGAAGAAATTGTGAAATTCTACATGGAACTGGAGAAGTTCTATAAAAAAGATCACACCTTCTACAAGATCATAATCAGTGATTTTAAAGCCAAGATAGGACCAAGAAGATTGGCTGAAGAACTCCACATCGGGACCCATGGCCTAGAATGGAATGAACAGGGTGAGAGACTATCTGAGTTCATCATGTCCACCAAGACCTTTCGTGGTAACTCACAGTTCCAGAAGGCTGAATTTAAACACTGGACACGGGAATCACCTGGTGCACAGTTCCACTATGAAATTGACCACCTCATATTCAATCTACAGTTTTGTCTGACCAATGTCGCTGTCCTCCAAAAATTCCAAACAGGATTGGACCACTGTCGCCTTTGTGCAAAATTCTATTCATGGTTGGGGAGAAAGGGTTACAAAGTTTAAGAAGAGAACACCCAGAACGACCACCAATTGGGATCTCTTTGGCACCATTGTGGCAACATGAGAAGATGCCATCATTGACATCGATGAAAAAATACAACCGACTGGTTCAGCACCTCCATGATTGTGTGAAGAACACCGAGAAAAAGCCACAGAAGGATGCCTGTCTTCAAAAATTCTCAAGCTCATTCGCCAATGGGCAAGGTGCGAGCCTCAGACAACCATATGCTAATGTCCAAGCTCACAAAGCAGTGCAGAGAAGCGATAAAAGGAAGACCTCAAAGAGAGAAGAGTGGCAATACTGGCTGATGCAGCAGCAGCCGGGAATAGCATTTGCACACAATTCCTGTCTGTCCTTCACCAACTATAAGACCAAGATACTGCCCTCCGATGTCCTCATGGATCTCTCACATCTTCCAGAAATGCAATGGGAGATTATTCATGACTTCTACTTGGATCTCTTTGATCGTCACGTCCACCTGCCAACATACCAAATTTCACAGGATGGATATGTCGTTCTCAATGTTCTCCCTTCTGAAATCCGACATGCCATTTCATTGCTGGAGGGTACCTTGATAAAATACTTTTGCATGCCTTGTAGTTTAGTTGTTGTGCCAAATACCGAAAAGAATTCAAATATTCTAATTTAACAAGCATTCCTGGGAATTGCAAGGGTTAGGGAACATGCTAAATGCTAAGGTGATTCAAAGGTAGAACAGCATAATTTGTGACCTCATAAAACTTATACCTTAAAAGAGACAATCCTTATTGCTAAATGAATTTAGAGAATTACTCAAATGTCTGCTCCCATCAGCCCTTTTCTTCATTCTAGTAAAAAGTGATGAGAACAGTAAAAGGTGAAAGTTTTCCTAGTAGGGTCAGATCACAACTAACCGTGTGACCAGAGAGAGCTCCCTGGAGGACTATTCCAATTTTTGACACATGTAGGAATTTTATAGATGAAATAACTTAGGTGGCAAATGAGTGGAGAAAATAATAAAGTAAAATGGGACATATATATATTTTGAGTGCATTAAGGATTAAAGAAGGTAAGGCAAATTTATACTATAATAGAGTTCTTATCAGTTTCACTCAACTTTTTATAAATAAGTGCACATGTATTTGGCACATTGCATATGCACATAATTATACACTGTTCCAAGTTAACTTGTTATGTAAAACTATAAAGATTTTTATTAATATTGCATGAGCACTTAACTAGTATTAATAACTAATGAATCATCAAAATTGTCTTAGTATTCAGAGAAGCATAAGTGTTCCTGAAATTTTTATTTAAATATTATTAAAAAAGGAAGTGCCCTTCACTGAGTTTTTAATACTATATATGCTGACTGTAGCCAGGGTCATTGCTAGTATTGTTTTCAAATACAAATGAAAACTTTATGAGGGAAAATGTTTATTTTTATATTTTATTATTTTAAATATGTATCACTGTATCACTGCCTTCCCGTTCATCATCGATTGGCTCAAGCGGGCACCAGTAACATCTCCATATGTCCTGTCTTATGCTAGCAGAGCCCAAGGGCACCTGCTTGCTCCAGGAACATAAAGAGCCTCAAACCATTCCATCAGGTCATGGGAATGAGGTCTAAAATTGTTACTTGTGGGGGCAGAGCTGCTTCTGGCTCTCACTGTGCCCAGCCTCTCACGAGGCACCCAGGAGGGATGGCGGGTTCTAGCCCTGGCCCACCACCCCAGCAGAGCCTTGCAACAAAGCTTGACGACCTCCTACTCCATGAGGGCCTCCATTTTCCACATCTGGACTTCCCTCTGGTCAGAACTCCACCCAGCAGACCAGCCTATCACAGCCCAGCTCGGCGCAACCACAAGCCGGGTGGTTCATCAATAAATGCTGCATTTAGAGATGACTACAAGAGTATGCTACCTGCAGGGCAGAGCCTGGCAAGCTACCCGTGTCGTATTTGATATGTCAAATACCAGTTTAAATATGTATGCAACAATTATTTATTGGATGCCAGGTTGTCGAAAATATCAAGTCCTATAAAATAACATATTTCAAGTTGCTTCCTTAACTACTTATTGAACAAGTGAAGAAATTAATGATAAGTTTGATCAGTGAGATGTAGTAATAACATGGCATAATTTATGCATTAGACTAGAAAGATGGTCCAAATATAGCAGAAGTTTGTAATATTTGTAAGCATAAACATATTAAAAGTAAATTATTTGTATCATGAGCTGACTCCACATGTAACTCCATTACTTTATTTCCTTCTATTGATTTTTAAGCTTGATTTTAGCTAAGTGCTTCTCTCTGGAAACAAAATGACTCAAAATGACAAAATCGTCTTGTATTTTCTTATGTATGCTCAAGAATTAAAGTGTCAGTAATTATTACATTTGGTTGTGTCTTTGACAAAATTAAAAATCTCTGACACTAATAAAATCTCCTATTCAAAAAACCTTGGCTCATTTTTTATCTCATTTCCTGCAGAATTTAGTTATTTTCCTTGCCCACTGTGTTTTGAATCGGTGCCATGTCTTTTTTAATGGACCATCTTTCTTTATTAGATTTATTAGGGAGTTTGCATGACTTGCCCAAGCTGAGTCCCGCTAAGTGAGACTTTAACTTAGTAATAAACAGAATTCCCTGTTATGTTCTCAAACACTTTGTTCTAGCAAATGACAAAATAAGCCATTCTTGTTTAATTAGTTTTTACTTTACAGCCCAAAGTATAAACATGTTAAGGTTCACAAGGATAGAAGACCAAGCCATCACTTGCTATTATTTTTTTCCTTACTGTCAAGCCTATTTATGGATTTTAGACACTTTCAACAAAATAGAGCACCAAAGGCCATGTCTCCATATGAACAGTGCTATGTTCCCCCTTGTGGGCTTATGCTAACAAAAAAGCCCTGATCCATTTTGTTCTCTAATGAAATTCAGACTTTTCTTGTATTTTGCCCGTAGTGATTTCCTATTTAAATTATTTCCATTAAAATTCTCTCCCTACAATGAATAGTACAATTATGATTGGATATCTATGCACTTTAGAATCCTAGAACTTTGAAAAGTATTAATGACAATGGGTAAAAACATGAAGATTTTCATTGATCTTAAATGAAAAAGTAGCTAAATTTTGCTGGAGGGTTAAGCTACTTTTCTAAACATGGAAGTAAAACAACTCGATTGCAAGACAGTTCTCTGAGCCAGCCTTGTGGTGAAGCCGGCCCCATGGCCCAGAAATGCTGGAGTTTCTGTCCTCATGAGGGGTTCAGTATTTCCTACCAGCCTACATCGATCTCTACAGTCAGTGATGTTTGAGTAGGGAACATGATGCAAACACGACAGTGTGGTGGAATCTCTGGCACTTGTTTGGTTGCTAGTGGAGGTAGCTGTGGAGATCATGTGATACATCTCACTGACCTAGTACTCATATGTCTCTTTTAGAAGAGTGAAAATAAGAACTCAAAGAAACTCTTAAGCAAATGTCATTGATCCCCTTCTTAAAAATTAACTTTTAGTTAAATTATTAAATTTCTCTACTATAAAAATGGGAAAAATTGTGTCATGAACACAGCATGATGTAAGTTATACAAGTGTAGATGATGTTTTGTTCTAGGCTGCATAAATTCCTATGGGCCTGTGATATATAAAAACCTATTTGCAAATGCATCTCATATATTTATAAATTACATATATAATGTATACCGTAAATAAGACACATATTTATAAAATATTATGACTTCGCTTGATCACTTGACATCCCATTATTCATCGATTTGCTCAAGCAGGCACCAGTAACATTTCCATTTGACCCTATCACGTGCCAGTGTAGCTCAATGCTTCAGGAATACAGAGAGCCTCAAACCGTTCATTCAGGGTCTTGACGAAGAAGTCTGACCATTTTGTAGGTGGGCGGTCACATGATCTTTTGACATCCCATGGCATCCAGTCAGTAATGGCTCTAGTCCAGTGGTCATCTCCATATTGCTTTACATGTCCAGCCCATCTGATTTCCAATGCCTTGGCAAATGAGACAGCGACCCTGACTCTGGAGCAGCGATGGAGGTCGAACTCCGCATTCCCTTCTCTCACTTGAGTGAGGCATGATATTCCAAACATAGCTCTTTCAATTCCTCTTTGGGAGACCCAAATAGCATTCTCATCCTGCTATTTGTAGGGCCAGGTCTCTGAGGAGTATGTTAATGCAGGGAGAATGGTGAAGTAGAAGAGATGTGCCCAGAGCCAGAGGTTCTTTGTCTTTTAGCAATTTCTTCGATGCTTTTGAAGGCATTTGAATGCCTTATAATGCCTTCATATTCTAACATATAACAAATTTATTTTTTAATATATGTGCATTTAAAGGCACTGCTATAATGCATTGATTGAAGCTGTGTTTGTTCAGGAACATGCACCAAGATGGAGTGTTAGCCCAATAGGCTCACTGGAAAATAACAATGGAAGATGAATGTGGGAGAGTATCAGGCTTGACAACCTTTAGACCTGGATAGTGACCAGACGCCTGTGGAAGAGGGTGGGCAGAAGAGGGAGAGTAGGAAAACGCTGCAGATGGTGACACAGCTCTGAGGAAGTGTCAGCAGTGCAACAAGGAAGACATTCATCCATATAAAACACTATAGCCTTGGTCCCATGCCCTGGCTCAGCCATACATCTCATTTCTGGGAGCTACCAAGGGAGAAAACTTGGCTTGGGGTGGATGCCAGGGCAGGCGCTGCTGGTGCTGCTCAGTGTTCTTGGTCCAGGCTCCCTTGGAGCAGGTCCTGTCTTGAAGGTGAGTAGAAATAACACCCACCCAGCCACTGCACCCAAAGCTACCTTACTCGGCTAGTAAGTTCAGTACTTATTTGTAGCTATTTAACCACCTCGTATGTTATTGTCTCTGCAGTTTCCATTATTAGATAAATGAATGAGTAAGCATATTAAGATTTTTATAGCAGCAATTCACCGTAGTAAACCCAGTTTCCTTTTGAGACCGCAAAGGAGAAGGAGATGCTATTCTGGGGAATCACATGTCATATTTCTGGGCTATCACTAGTCATTGATATGCTTGAAATATCTATTAGCATCCGATTCAAACCAATGAGCCTTGACGTATTCAAAAAAGTTGGGAGAATTTAATTTTTTTCCTGATTTAAAGAATTGCATGTATGAGAAAAATATATTAGATTGCTATAGTTCTGTTCCTGTGGCCAGTGGGCAAGTTTCTTCTTATGCACGGATACACTTTAGTCATCAAATTATGTGACTGATTGGCTTTTAGAGTGAATTAATGTTCGACTGCCACCAAATTTATTTTCAAAGAATAAATTATTTCAGTGACTATATAAACTCACTATTCACTTAATTTTAGGCAAAGCTATTCCAAAACACACAGCATTCAAATCTAAAAGTCTGAATGATCAATTTTTACTAAAAATTTCCTATTTAAGGGATGAAGAATGAATTCATCCCTAAAATACCTGTTTCTAGACACAGTTGCTGTACGGTTTTTATGTTGGTGACCCTCATCAAAGTCTTATGTAGAAATCCAGACCCACAGTGTAATGGTTTTAGGAGGTGGGTGAGTCCTCTGAGGTCTTGGATCATGGAAGAAGAGCTTTCATGAATGGAGGAGTAAGCAATGTGATAGAAGGGGATCCCAAAGGTCTCCCTCACCCTGTCTGTCATGAGAGGACATAGAAAATAGTCAAAATTGTCTAAACAAAACTGTGAAACAACAAAGCAAAGAGACCCAATAGAAGCACCATCTTTACACACATGGGACATGCCTCCACTTCAATTTTGGATATCCAAATCCTCAGATTAGAAGTAAAAAGCAAAGTAGAAGTAGAAAAAAAAGCATAGAATTAAGCTGCCCATTTTAAGGTATACTTGGTTATTTTATTTTATTATAGCTAACTATACAAAACGTTGGTTAACTATATTTGAAGATAGGTTTATTTTTCTCAATACATTGTGTTTAGAACAGTGCTTTTATATAATGATGAACAAATCTTTGTAAAAGGAACAGTTATTTCAAATATATAGCATTGTGTGACATAGATATCCGGGACTATTAGAATTGAAATCAAGTTAGAATTTTTCTTTGAGGTGCCAATGAGATACTCAGGGTTAAGATACTTGGTCTGTACATAGTTGGCCAAGGGTTTCTCTCTAGCACTGCATATGGTCCTCAGATCACTACCAAATGACCCCTGAAGCGAGCCAGGAGTGTGCCCTAAGTATTGTAGAGTGTGGTCCCAAAAGCAAACATAAAGTTTCCTTTCTAAAACTCAGAACTATATAGTTAGAATAACAATAAAGCAGAAAGACCATTTTTTTATATACACATATGTCTCTTTCTGATATTTGTCAATGGGAATGAGACATTTGTCCTGATGTTTGGCAGCTTGGGACCCTGGGGAGGAGGACCGCACTAAGCATGAGACAGTAGTCTTCAGAGTAAAATGTCATATGTGATGGCTTATAAAGAATCTTGGAAATAGGTGTATTTTTAATCTTTCCCATAAATATCTTTAGTTGGTAGTGTCACTAATCAATATTGTGTGCAGCTACATTAATATATTTTTAAAAATATGTCTCATATAAAGCTTAGTGTAAAAAAAGGCAATTTAAGGAAATTAAATGTGGTAACTTGATCATGCTTGTCAGTGTTTTCCTCTTTTTCATTTCTGCTTACCAGTGTTAAATGCTTCTCTGTCTGGTTCTTTCCAAACCTTACATTGGTAATCTAATCATAATGCAAAACTAGATAAGATTTAATCAAAATTTATCAGATACTATTGAATGTCTGCTTTTGATAAATTGTGACATAATAAAATACAATTACTATGAAAATATAGCAGATGCTTATTATATCAGTAATTAGATTCTAGGTACCCTCACAATGAACTTGAGGACTAAATGCTAACATGCTATTTTTTATGGAGAAATTAAAACTTGCAAGTTAAGTAACAATTTTTTGTGTAATATCTAAAGCAGAATTAAAATATAACAATAAATTGCATTTTTGACTGTTAAGTTGTATTTTTTGAGATATAAAAGCAAATTGTATGTAGAAATAGATACACATTGCTATATCTGAAATACATATCTGGATCTAGATGTGCCTATACCTATACATGTAATATATATGTATATATAGCATATATTTTCAACTATGTGTTTTAGATATTGATACATGTAAACTGCATATCTCTATCTACATACATAGATTGAAGAGTGTTGGATGACAGGCTTAGCTATTCTGGGAGCTTTGCTGTTTTACCCACTTACAGCTTAATCTACTTAAGCCAAGGTTCATTCTAATGAGATTCTCTTCTATGTAAACATTGCTAGAGGGTGTAGCAATTACAGAAGTCACCTTGACTCTGAATAACTTCTGACTTATTATACATCTACTAAGATTTCTATGTTTTCTAGATTGGGCACAGCCCCTCTTCATACCACACTGCACTCAGCGTGGGACAGTTAGAATTTACCAGAAGACTACCATCTTGGCTACATTGAGACTATAGGAAGATTATAGGAAGGATCATACTAGTTTGCTCTCAAGCGAGGCGAATGTGGTCCTTTCAGTATATGAAGAACAAGATACTCAGAATCAACCGGGTGCAGATAATAAATAGAAGGACCTGTGGGTACCATCTAGATTACATGAAGCTCATGAAATTAAGATGTATTACTTTTATACCAGCTCTTTTCTCTCTATTTCTCTCTCTTTCTTCCAATGTTTTACATAAGAGATAATCTCAGGTAAAGTTGATCCTTGGCATAACCTTTGTTTATACCTGCAATAGGGAGTGGCACTGCCACACTACAATCCATTTTTAAGATTCTTTGTTGACATGACCACTCTATCACAAATAAGAATTACTTGGTGTATATAAGGGGACTGACTTGAGTCCCTTTGGCCTTTCCCATTCTTTTGGGCAGGACTCCCCCTCTCAGTGAGATCATCTCTCTTTGGTGGGAGACCTGGATTTTGTATGGTCTACGTTCGGACCAGAGCTAGAGTTTTTTCGTTATATTGAATTGCTATGGAAGAGCTTT